>QEPC01010935.1:1104946-1117638 GCA_003113815.1 Sphenodon punctatus
AGGGGTTAGGGGAGGGAGGGTGTTTCCTTGGGGTCTGGCAGGATGACCACTGAGGAGGGGGGGCGGGGGGGAGGTCTACAGCCATTAGGGTCATGATGGGCCGGGGTAATTATGGTCTCTCTGGGAGGCAGAGAACAACTGTGAGGAGGGACAGGTACTTAGTTCCTGTCCCTTGGACAGGTCCCAGGCAGGTGATTCAGGGATCAAGATTGGAGGAGCCCCTGGTCTGGAGTTGTTGCTGTTGAATGCGAGGTCGGTTGGCAATAAATCAGCATTGATCTGGGAGCTGATCTTGGATCAATCATCTGACCTCATATATATTACAGAGACCTGGCTGGACAATGCGTCAGGGCCGATATTGGCTGACCTTGTTCCAGTCGGGTACTCTGTGCAGCACCAGCCCAGATCAGAGGGGCGGGGAGACGGTGTAGCTGTTGTTTTTAAGGACACTTGGTCTATGAGGTGGTATCCTGTGCAGACCATCTTGGGCATGGAGGGAGTCCACCTTGTGATTGATTTGGCAGGAGACAGATTAGGGCTGCTTTTAGTATACTGCGCACTTACCTGTACCACAGCATCCCTACATGCTCTAGTGAAATTTGTATCAGAGGTGGTCTTGCGATCTCCGAGGACTTTGGTCCTGGGGTACCTCAATATCCACACCAATGCCAATTTAGGGGGAGCAGATCGTGAGTTCATGGATGCCATTACAACCATGGGACTGTCTCAGGGGGTTAAGGCCTGACACATGAGGGGGGACATGCCCTTGACCTGATGTTCTGCACCAGTCTTGAGGCGGGGGGATCTGGTGGTGGGGGATGTAGTAGCTTTACCCCTGTTATGGACGGATCATTACCTTCTCCGGCCCAGTCTCCTGCCCCTAGAAAGGTGCAGGACCAGTTCATTGGGCCCTCCCCCAGAGACTTATGGAACCAGAGAGGTTCCAGACTGCTTTAGAGGAAATGTCTTCTGACCTTGATGATCGTTCACTCGATGACCTCGTTGCCTTCTGGAACAGCTTGTTGGCTGAGGCTATCGACCGAACAGCTCCCAAGCGTCCACTTCCATAGAGCTGATGGCAGGGGTCACCGTGGTTCATGGAGGACCTGCGCCGGATGAAACAAGATGGACGGCGGTTGGAGCAATGGTGGCGCTGAACTCGTACTGAAGCTGACCGATTGCAGCATAAAGCTAGTCTAAGAGCTTATGCTGTTGTAGTGCAAGCAGCAAAGAAAGAGTTCTTTGCTGCCCTCATTGCATCTGCAAAGTCACGTCCAGCTGAACTTTTCCAGGTGGTGCAGAGGCTGGTCAGTCCGGCCTCTCTCTGCCTCGAACTGGATTCTCCAGCACCCGATGTGACATGTTTGCTGACTTTTTTGCAGATAAATTAGCCCAGATTCACTATGACTTCGATGCTGCACTTATAACAGTGGGTGAATCAGAGGTACGGGAAGCCCCACCATGTCTGTTGTTGTGGGATCAGTTTCAGTGGGTATCACCCGCTGACGCAGCGGATATCCTTGGGACTGTTTGGGCCACCTGTTGTGAATTAGATCCGTGCCCGTCCTGGCTAGTGAAGACCAGCCAGGAGACATTAGGGCCATTGCTGGCGGGGGTGGTCAATACCTCACTTAGGGATGGCAGGGTGCCGAGCAGTCTCAAGGAGGCAGTGGTGCGGCCTCTGCTCAAGTAGCCATCACTCCCAGGCCAGCTATCAGCCAGTCTTTAACCTTCCCTTTTTAGGGAAGGTTATTGAACGGGTGGTGGCCCAGCAGTTACAAGGGCACTGGACCAGGTCAGTTTTCTTGATCCCTCGCAGTCTGTTTTTTGCCCTGGGTTTGGCATGGAGACTGCACTTGTGGCCTTGGCCGATGACCTACACCATGAATTGGATCAGGGCAGATCCTCAATTTTGATCTTACTGGATCTGTCGGTGGCATTTGATACCGCTGATCACAAGATGTTGGTGGCAAGGCTGCGGGACCGGGCCGGGGTCAGTGGAATTGTTCTTGAATGGTTCTGCTCTTTTCTGGCAGGGAGAACTCAGTGGGTGGTTCTCGGGGAATGTATGTACATCTCCTGCTGTTTCGGCGTATATGTAAGACCTGGCTGTTCCGTCAGGCTTTTGGCAAGGGGTGGGGGTGGGGTTTTTCCCCACATATTGTATTTTTAAATTATTAAAAATTTGTATACTGTTTTAATTGATGTTGTTCGCCGCCCCGGACTGCCCTGTGGGCAGGAGGGGCGGGATATAAATTTTAAATAAATAAAAAATAAATAAATAAAATTAAAAATCTCCCTGGAATCTCGCGTGTGGAGTCCCACAAGGTTCTATTCTGTCCCCTTTCCTGTTCAATGTGTATATGCAACCTTTGGGTGAGGTCATGAGAGGGTGTGGCATGCGATGTCAATAGTACACCGATGATACACAACTCTACCTCTCGTTTTCTGGAGACTCAGGCCCGGCAGTCTCGGTGCTTACCCAGTGCCTGGCAGCTGTGGGGGACTGGATGAGGACAAGCTGTCTGAGGCTGAATCCTGACAAGATGGAGGTGATACTGGTGGGTAGAGCTGAGGGGGTGGTGTCTCCCATCATTGGTGGGGTCTGCCCCCTGCCCTGACCGCTCAGGTTTATAGTCAGGTTGCTCCTCGACCCGCAGCTCCACCTGGATTGTCAGGTGGAAGCTGTGGTGAGGGAAGCATTTCGCCAATTACATCTGGTGCGATGCCTGCGGCCGTATGTCTCAGGCTCAGATCTGGCCACCATCATCCATGCTTTCGTTACCTCTTGACTGGACTACTGTAACGTGTTCTACATGGGGCTATGCTTGACGACGGTCCGGAGGTTGCAGCTGGTGCAGAATGCGGTGGCTCATTTCCTAACTGGGACGGGCCACCGTGAGCACATTACACCCGTGCTCCGTACTCTGCACTGGCTGCCTATTGTCTTCTGGGCCCAATTCAAGGTGTTGGTTTTGACCTATAAAGCCCTAAATGGCTTGGGTCCTGCTTATCTGTGAGACTGCCTCAGGCCCTGGGTCATTTTGTGGCCCTTGCGGTCAGCCGGGAGTGCCCGACTCGAAGCCCCCCGGGTATGCCGGGTGGCAACTGCAGAGAGGGCATTCTTGGTGGCCACACCTCGGCTGTGGAACACCTTCCTGTTGGAGGCCTGTCTGTCCCCGGACCTCCCCTCTTGCCATAGATGTTGTAAGACCTGGTTATTCCACTGCACCTTCAGGTTGGGGGGTGGGGGTTTATTTTGCCTTAGCTGCTACTGAAATTTTATGATGTATATTTTATGTATTGTAGTATTTTAGACTGTTTTATTGATTGTTTTTATGCTGTGCGCCGCTTCAAGCTGCCAGTGTGCAGGAGGATACGGGATACAAATTTTTGTATCAACAAATGAATGAATGAATAAGGGTGGATGGCAACAAGTGTGGATTCCCATACGTCAAAGTCCACAAGTGAAGCCAAACATGTGAGTTCTTGCTGGAGCTGCTGTCAACAGCGTTCTCCTGGAGTACCCAACCAGAGATGCTTCTGGCTGACTTGAAAGAAGGCTAGGCTCTCTGCTTCCTGTCTGACAGCTGATAAGCAGGGCAACCCATCTTCAGGGGACTCCCTGTCCCTTAGTTAACTGTAAGGGGGTGGGGAGGAGGGAGCCCAGTCTGCACTGACTTGCTTAGAGGCTTTTTAAATTGAGGAGGCTGCCCTCCCCTTGTCAGTATTACTCTCTGGGATTCAGTGCAGCAAGTTGAAACTGACCAGGGGAAAGGGAGCCTGCTCAATTCTATCAAACCTCGAAGCAGTTCAGAAGAGGTTGGGCCCCTCTCCCCCCACTGACAGATGATGGGGGGGGGGAGGAGGGGGAGTACTTTGCAGACAGGATTCTGCTTCCTATTGGTCAACTGTCAAGATGGAAATAGGGAGCCCTCTCTACATGGCTTAGAGACTTGGTAAAAGTAACCAGAAGGAGCCTGGTCAATTTCACCGAGGGCTAACCTACACATGATGTAACAGGGACCTGTGTTCACTACATTTTCCCCATTACTACCAAAGGGGGAAATGCAGCTAACATGAGTCCCTGCACATAGGCTAGATCTTGGGAAAGATTCCAGTTGGTACATCCTCACTTTTAAGCAGTCTCCAATATGCATCTCGCTGTCGTGGGACATGTTTTCACAAGCACATACAACACAAAATGGAAGATTCAGGAAGAAAATGGGTGAGTGGCATCATGTGTGATAATATCCTAAGGCACACAATTTTAATTCTCATCAGTCTGCTACTATTATTGTTATTTTAAATCCATGGTTTAAACACAGCAGATTGCTTCTACTTACAACCTGCACAATCGCTTTTAGCTTCCAGTAAAAAGCCTACATACACTAGAGATCACATCTAGCTTTTGGTACAAAGAAAATATTTGAAGATGATCTCTGGCCTTGGCAGGTAAAAAGCTTTTTTGTTCAAGGTTCTATGTTCCTCCTTCAAAAGCTGATGACAACACTAACTTCTAAAAATGCATGGGGGAAGCATTCCCTTTAGGTGTAAGCAGCACTGTCGCAAGGAAAAAGAAGTCACAAGCACAAATTTTCAAATGTTTCACTTTAACATGCACCAGGAAAAAAACACGTTCAAGTAGGTAATTGACAGGGACCAATGTTCACTTCATTTTCCTGGAGGGAACGCAGTGAACAAGGGTCCTCAGTTATTGATCCGGTTGGTACAATATTCACTGTAGGCATTTGGACCTACTGTACAGCAGTTTCAGTAACAGCTCCTTAATTAATATAGCTCCAAGCAGTTCAGTTTATCTTTAAGGGCGATTGCAATGACCCACCTCCAACAGCATCAATCTGGAGCTGTAATCTGTTAATACCAATTGTATGTTGATATCTCCCCAGTATTAAAACGGGGGGAAATTCTTCTCCCACTTACAGTGAGTGAGCTGGTGCTGCAAAAGTGTAACTCAGCAAAATCAGGCCTAGTTTCAAACATTTGACAATCTTTAAAAAAAGGCAATTAGCCAAACTATATCACAGACAAAATTTATTATTTATATTTATTATTTATTTATACAAATAAATTATTTTATTTATGATACAAATTAAAGAGGTTCAGTAGATGCTGGATGGTGCGGCGTGTCATGAGAAGCCACAGATTAATGATCTCCCAAAAGAATCTGAGAATTTGGTTTGTCGCTGTATTGCACCAAAAGACATAACTCTATAACAGAACTTGGTCAAATGCATAACAGAGTAGCCCTCAAAAGCTTCGACTGTCTTTCATAGAGAGCTGTTAGAAATGGGATATCTGCCTCACATCCTTTACTTAACTGCTATACCTATATTCTGACGGATGGGTCATCACACAACTCTTCTATCTATCTGGATACAGAAGCCCAGTGGTTCCTAAATTTCCACCTCCATAACCTCATTTTGAGACAGAAACATAATCCAGTGCTACAATAAAACTATGACAGGAATAGCAAGTATCAGTTAGGGTCACAACCCCATTCTCAGCTGCTGCTGCCCCACGTGGGGTATTGGCCAAGTTTGGGAACTTCTGATTCACCCTGTCTCAGCATGCTCTGCTGGCAGCTGATCCCTTAAATGAGGGGTGGGGAACCGTTTCCCTTCTGGGGCCACTTTGAAAGTTAGTACGAGCACCGAGGGCCACATAGACATTGTGAGTGGAGATGCTTAAGGGGTGTGCTCAGGAAGAGAAGGTTCCAGATCATGGATCTAGGTCTTCTATCCTTCCCCTAGCCTTGGATTCATGCTCTCATCTCTACTTCCTTACTTGAAGCTCAAATTTTCAGTGCTTGGAGGTAGGAACAGCATCCAAGGGCCAGATGCAGGAACTAGGAAGGGACCAAATAAAAACTAGCTGCAGGCTGTATTTGATCCCTGGGTCCGAGGTTCCTCATTCCTGTTTTAAATTTTAAGACAGAGCTAGTTGGCTAACACAAAAATGATTATTTCAGACATCCTGGGAAGCTCCTGAGGGAACATTGCACATTTGCTTTAGGTTTACTATGTAATGACAGTTTCCATGATATCTGAATGGAAACCATGGTTACCATGTGCTAACCCTGAGCCCATCCATGGTAAAAACACCAGTTAGCTCTGGAGTTACCACCACATAGTACATCCGTACACATGCCATGGACGTTGTCATGTGGTAAACCCAAAGCAACCATGGGATGTACCCATGACATCAGAGTCCAGAATTAGACATATACAGCTTGTAACTCCCTCTTTTGCAGCTCATGTCTTATTATGGTGGTGTTTTGGGAGGTTTTTTGTCTGCGATTTCTTATTCTTTTGACCCTTAGGCTATTAGTCAAGTAACTTGACTATGCTAAAATGAAGAAAGTAGTTAGAAGAAAATTAAAAGGAGCAGTTGCAAGGATTAAATGTCTGCAAGAGGCATGGAGACTTTAAAAACACCATGTTGGAAGCCCAGATGAAATGTATTCCACAAATTAAAAAAAGTAGCAAGAGGCCCAAACGGTTGCCTGTATGAGTAAATGGTGAGGTGAAGGAGGCTGTTAGAACCATAATGGCGTCCTTTAAAAAATGGAAAGCTAGTCCCAACCAGGTAAACAGGGAAGAGCATAAGCATTGCCAAAGTAGATGTAGAAAGTTAATAAGGCAGGCGAAGAGGGAATTTGAGGAGCAACTTGCTAAGAGATGATAAAACTAATAATAAAAGCTTTTTCAAGTACATCAAAAGCAAAAAGCCTGCTAGAGGGTCAGTTAGGCCGTTAGATGACCAGGGGGTGAAAGGGGGTACTCAGGAAGGATAACACCATTGCAGAGAAGCTGAATGAATTCTTTGCTTCGGTCTTCACTGCAGACGATGTTGGGGAGATACCCATGCTGAAACTGTTCTTTGTAGGTGATGAATCAGAAGAGATGTTGAAAATCAATGTGAGTCCAGAAGAGATTCTAGATCAAATTGACAAACTAACGAGTAACAAATCACCATGACCAGATGTTACACAGCCCAGAGTTCTGAAGAAGCACAATTACGAAACTGAAAACCTACTACCAATAATTTGTAATCTATCACTAAAATCTACAACTGTACCTGAGAACTGGAGGGTAGCGAATGTAATGCAGATATTTAAAAAGCGTTCCAGAGGCGATCCTGGAAACTGAGCCTTGCCTCGGTGCCAGGTAAAATGGTGGAAATTGTTAAGAACAGAATTACATAGCTTAATGGGGAACAGTTAAACAAACTATGAAAGAATTGTCCTTGTTACCCATCTCAAAAAAGTTATTCTTGAAATAGAAAAGGTACAGAAAAAGGTAACCAAAATGATGGGGGGAGTATGGAACGGCTCCGCTATGGAGAGAGGCTGGATAGGTTGGGACTCTTCAGCTTGGAGAAGAGATGACAGAGGGGATATGATCGAAGTATACAAAATCATGAGTGGTGTGGAACATGTTCATAGGTAATAGTTATTTACCCTCTGAAATAGTACTAGGACTAGGGGGACACTCCATGAAATTAACAGGTAGCACATTTTTAAAAAAATAAAAGAAAGTATTTTTTCACAATTAAGTTGTGGAATTTGTTGCCAGAAGACGTGGTCAAGGCTACTAGTGTAACTGGATTTAAGAAAGGTCTGGAGGATCGGTCCATTAGCAGCTATTATACAGGTAGGTCTGTGGAATGTAGCCTCTTACTGTCGGGAGTTGGGAGTGAACAAGAGGGAATGGATTACCCCATAGTGACCTGTTGGGTACTTCTTTAAGTAACAGAAATTGGCCGCTGTCAGCGACAGGTGCTGGGCTCGATGAACCAATGGTCTGACCCAGTATGGCATTTCTTAAGGTCTTATGACCATCAAAAATATAAAAATGATCATCAATTTATTGCTATATCCATCTCTTAATAAATAGAAAAATGCATCATAAGCTTGAAAACATGCCCAAAAATGGGAATACAGATTGTGAAGAATTGCTTGAAGGCGGCTTCTAGAAAATATTGTTAAGTCTTGTTAAAGGTCACTTTAATGCTGAACCAGGGTAAAAAGGGTTAATCAAGCCCTCTTTACCAGGATGGGGGAAGGGTGTGTGTGTGAAAATTCTAAGGCAGCAGTTGGGGGCAGTTGAGAGAGAGGAGAGGGGCTGACGGAGAACAGGAAGACAAAAAAAAAATAAACTGCTCCGGGTGATTAAGTGAAGGAAAACAAAGCAAGGAAAAGGAGGTTAATGGTAGGATTAGGTAGTTTAAGGACAGTTAAGTGAGTTAGATAAGCTTGGATGCGTTTTATCTCTTCTATTTTCTTTCTGACCTCAAAAGAATGTACTTTTATGATTTGGGCTATAGGGGAATATATAAGAGACTTGTGAGTTAATGTCCACCAGATATGGTCCTATACCACATACTGTTAGAATATAATAAGATTCGATTTGTTATAACTGGAGGTGATGATCCTTTATGTCCCACGCCTAGCTTGGCCTTGCGACAAATAACTGAAGTCACAGGACTATAGAGGTAAGACAGGATAAATGGTGATACTTATATGTTTCCTGGCAGAAAAGACCAGGATGGTGGCAGCAGGTTTTTTTTAAAAAGGCAAGTCCAACCGTCCTAAGGAAGGTTTATTGGGAGAGATAAATAAGCAGGAGGACTGGCTGGATCGCAACACAGATCAAAAGAGATACAAATGTTCATAACCGTACATTATATTAAACAGAACACACACTCTTGAAAAGCCTTCAACTGCCAACGTGTTTTGAACAAGTCTTCGTCAGGGCCGAGTCATCGTAACAGTAATATATATGGTTCTACTAAAGAAGGCTCTTATGAAAGTTCTCCAGCTGTGAGGAACTATAAAAAAATTATTAAAATCTAAAAAAAGTTAATATAATGAAATAAGAGTATTGATAAATATATAGAAGAAAAAAGTTCATGTCTTTACTAGACAAAAAATGATACTCAAATCCTGTATTGATTCCCTTCATAAAAGAACTAAATACACATCTCTAAAGATACTAGGAAGGTAAAAATAAAAGTATTAATTAATTTAATTAATAACTACTTCTGGAAAAAAAACCAAAGCAATTAATATGGACATAAAAACAGGATGTTTGTGTTTTACTGGAGAAAGAATATTTCTCAAATCTTGGATTTGCTGTATCCTAGGAAACTGGGTTAACATCTATCTTCCTAAACCACAGAAGTTGTATTTCCAGAAAATACGCAGCTATTTCTCCAATTCTAACAAGAGAAGAGTTATATTTAGAGTCTCTGAGAAAATCATGCATAAGTTTGTCAATTCTGGAAAAAGTGGACAAAAGCTTACCAATATTCTAGGGGTGGGACACCGGGGAGAATACTGGATACCGGATGTACCGGTATCGGATCTCCCAGGTACTGGATGTACCGGTATACCGGATTTTTAACATTGGCCGCGGTACCAGATTTTTTACATTGCGGCTATTGACTTCAATGGTTGCAATGTAAAAAATGCAGTACCATGGCCAATGTTAAAAATCAGGTAAATATCGGATTTATCGGATTAAGCTGATACACCCAAGTACCAGCAATATCAGATCTCAGGAGAACCAGAATTCCCACCCTTAGAGACTACTATCCCCTCCCTTCACAGACAAAGTAAACTCCCAACTAAAAGGACTGTTCTATTTATACACCAACACAGTTGTCCAAATGGTTCATCATCATTACTAAACTTGAATCTTAAATTGTGTAGACCACTAATGACCCCCCAGTAATGATCCCCCAATGATCACCAAAAGAGATGAATTGCCAATTTACATAAAGATTATGTTGAATTTATTTATTTCCACAATTTGTACCCTGTCCCACCCCAAAACAGCTTGGGGCAGCTAACAGTTTATTAAAAAAATATTAAAATAATATAGATGTAATAAATAAAATACATAACAATAAACAGTAAAACCTTCAGTCCCAATAGGGACATCAGGGGAAGTAAAAAAAATAAAAATAAAAAATGCAACCTCCCCCCCCGCCCCCCCCAAAAAAACAACCCCTCACCCATCTCCCTCACCAAAAGCCTGACAGAACAGCCAGGTCTTGCAGTATCAACGAAAGGAGGAGGCTATAATTGATGGCTATAGAAATACGGATAGATCCATCAATTCATTTAAACCATTGGGTACCTCACTTTGCAACTGAAATATCCACAACATTCTAAATTAGGAGTTACCACTCAGGGAAAGGATCTTGGAGTCATTGTGGACAATACACTGAAATCCTCACCTCAACGTGTGACCGCGGTAAAAAAACCAAACAGAACATTATGAATCATTCGTCTGGAGCCATCCAAACCTCTGCTGCCAGGGAGTTCCACAGCCTAGGAGTGGCCACAGAGAACGCCCTCTCCATGGTCACCCCCAGGATACCCGGAGGACTACAAAGGGGGTGCTCCCGGCAGACTGCAGGAGCTGGTCAAAAGCCCGGGGAGTGAGGCACTCCCGCAGGTAGGTGATGCCTAGGTCGTATAGGCTTTATAGGTAAGCACTAACACCTTGAATTGGGCCTGAAAGACTATAGGCAGCCAGTGCAGAGCACGAAGCACTGGTGTAATGTGCTCACGGCGACCTGTCCCTGTCAGGAGACAGGCTGCTGCATTCTGCACCTGCTGCAGTTTCCGAATCATCACCAAGGGTAGCCCCACGTAGACTGCGTTTCATTACGTCGAGACTGGACTATTGTAAGCATGGACGACAGTGGCTAGGTCGTAGTCTGAGATGTACAGCCAAAGCTGCTGCACCAGATGTAACTGGCGGAATGTGCTCCTCATCACAGCCTCCACCTGGACATCCAGGAAGAGCTGGGAATAGAGTATGCCAAGACTACACACCTGGGGGGATCAGTGGGGGGCAAACCCCATCAATGACAGGGGACGCCACACCCATCACCTCCACCTTGTTGGGATTCAGCTTCAGTCAGCTCACCCTCAACCAGTCCCCCACAGCCGCCAAATACCGAGTAAGCACCGAGACTGCTGGGTCTGGGTTGGATGAAAAGGAGAGGTAAAGGTGGGTGTCATCAGCATATTGATGGCACCGCACACCAAACCATCTCACAACCTTGCACAGCAGCTGCATGTACACGTTGAACAGGAGAGGGGACAGAATGGAACCCTGTCGACTCCACACTGCCGCGCCACAACCCGTTCTAACCTTCCCTTCCTAAGAAGGAAAGGTTACACACCGGCCAATAGCTGGCAAAGAGAGTCAATGTCAAGTGATGGTTTCTTGAGCAGAGGCCGCACTACTGCCTCCTTGAGGCAGCCCGGCACTCTGCCCTCCTCAAGGGAGGCATTGACCACCCCCACGAGCAATGGCCCCAGTGCCTCCCTGCTCGCCTTAACCAGCCAGTACGGGCATGGGCCTAGTTAGCAAGAGGTGGCCCTGATCACCCCAAGAACATCCTCTGCATCAGCGGGCGACTCCCACTGAAACTGATCCCAAGAAACCTGACAAGGCGGAGCTTCCACAGCCTCTGGTTTTCCTATTGTAATAAACGCAGCATCGAAGTCGTGGTGAGTAGGAGTGATTTTGCCTGTGAAAATCAACAAATGTATCACCGCGGGCACTGGAAGATTCCACTTCCAGGCAGAGGGAGGCCAGACTGACCAGCCCCCTCACCACCCGGAAAAGCTCTACTGGATGAGATTTCACAGACGCTATGAGGGCAGCAAAGAACTTGTTCTTTGCTGCTCGCATTGCCACAGCATAGGTTCGTAAACTAGCTCTATGTTGCAATCTGTTGGCTTCAACATGAGAGTGGAGCCACCGTCACTCTGCCACCCTTCCTGCTTCAGGTGCCGCAGACCCTCAGTAAACCACAGAGGCCTGCAGTGCCGATGCTCAAGGAGCAGATGCCTACGAGCTGTCCGGTCGATGGCCTCAGTCAGCAAGGTGTTCCAATAAGCAACGAGGTCATTGAGTGATTGGCTGTCAAGATCAGAGGGTAACTCCCTCTGGTTCCATCAGTCTCCAGGGATGAACCATCCAAACTGGTTCAGCACCTTTCCAGGGGCAGACATGTGCCAGGAGACAGGCCTGCAGGAAATAATGATCCATCCATGACAAGGGCTCCACTAACACCTCTCCCACCAACAGATCTCCTGCCTCAAGGCCAGTGCAGGAAATCAGGTTCCCGGGTATGTCTGCCATCATGCGTTGGACCGGTGACTATGTGAGACAGGTCCATGGTTGCCATGGCGGCCCTGAACTCACGCTCTGTCCCACCAAGACTGACGCTGGCGTGAATATTGAAGTCCCCCAAGACTGATGTCTTTGGGGAATCGCAATACCACCTCTGACACCAGCTCAGTCAAACTGTGTAGGGATGCTGCTGCAGAGGTAGGTGCACGGTTATACTAGCAGCACACCCAATCTCTCTCCTGCCAAATGAATCACAAGATGGAGGCCCTCAATACCCAGCACAAGCCACACCAGATACCTCCTGACAGACCAATAATCCCTAAAAACAATGGCTACACTGCCCCCGTCTCTCTAACCGCTGCTGCCACTGCACAGAGTACCCAGCTGGAACAAGGTCAGCCAAAATAGGCCCCAACTCAGTGTCCAGCCAGGTCTCTGTACTGCACACGAGGTCAGCCGCATGGTCCAGGATCAATTCCCAGACCATTGTAGACTTAGGCTGCTTTTAAA
>QEPC01010935.1:1120354-1137694 GCA_003113815.1 Sphenodon punctatus
TATGAAGACACCTCCATGTGTAAAAGTTTTACCGTATTGGGTCCAAACTGTAAACTGGCTTTGTCTCCTCTGCCAAAACTCTCATTCACACCCTAGTCATCTCGCGCCTTGACTACTGTAACCTCCTCCTCGCTGGCTTTCCCCGCTCTCACCTTTCTTCCCTCATCTTTGTTCAAAACTCTGCTGCCAGGATCATCCACCTAGGCCGTCACTTTGACCACACACAGCCTCTCCTCTCCCCACTGGCTCCCTCTTCCTGAATGTATTCCGCACAAGCGCCTCATCTTCACCTACAAAGCCCTTCACAACCTTGCTCCCCCCTACCTCTCTGCCCTGATCTCCCTTTAAACCCCTGCTCGAACACTCTGCTCCTCTTCCATCCCCTCCCACACCTCCCCTGCTCCCCCAACTGCCTTCGTCCCGTCTCCCTCGCTGCACTGCACGCCTGGAACTCCCTCCCTGCCCTCATCCACCTTGCCCCCACCCTCCACACCTTCAAGTCCCTCCTCAAAACCCACCTCTTCCGCTCCGCCCTTCCTAACTCCTGCTAAGCACCCCCACCCAGGAT
The DNA here is from genome assembly GCA_003113815.1 of Sphenodon punctatus. NCBI lineage: Eukaryota > Metazoa > Chordata > Lepidosauria > Sphenodontia > Sphenodontidae > Sphenodon > Sphenodon punctatus. Next base: position 1,120,923 of record QEPC01010935.1, read on the forward strand.
TATCCCCTACCTGTTATCTGCAAACTTCCAATTTACTGAAGCCAAGCCAAGAACAGGTACCTGAGCTCTCGCATCCTCATGAATGTTGCATTCCTGGTCTCTCCTTCAGTTCCCCCTTCCCTGTCTCCCCTCCTCGTCTTTAGATTGTAAGCCCTCGGGAAGGGACCGTGTCTATCTTATTCTTTGTAAAGCGCTGGGTACATCGCTGGCACTGTATAAATGCTAATAAAATAATAGAAATTAGCTACTTCTAAAAGCAATGCCAGCAAATGAAGGGACAAAGTAACCTGTCAACCCCTACACACTCTCCAAAACAAATGAGAAACTCGGTACTCCATTTTGAGAAACATCTTTTTTCTTCTTAAAAAGAAGTCATTTATAAAAGAGCAAATTGGTGATTTGTACTTACATGCTGGACCCTTTTCAAGCCCTTGTCAAGAAATGATAAATTATTGAAGCATATTATAAAGTGGTGTCTTTTTTGTGTGCTCTGCAGAGCCATCTGAAATGTTTAATGCAGATAAGTTAACTATTAATTGCAAAATAATTGTTTGGAATGATTCCCTGATCTTAAACAAAACCTGACATGGTCCCCTCCCATGGATTAATTGAAATGTTACCACTGGCTCTCTGCAATGAAAGCATGTTGGCATTTGGGGAGAGAAGGGCCAATGTTACATTCACACAATTGTTTGGTGTTCATTCATCCACAACTCAGAAGTATGTGTTGTTCCTGAAGGCAGTATAAAACTGCTCAGAGAATAAAGCAGGGTTTCAGAAAACTCATTAACAAATTGGTAAAACATCCTCAGCAGGAGGCACATTACCCCAAGTTGTAACCTTGTACTGAGCAACAGGAGACCATTTTAAGCACAGTGCATTAGTGGTTTTCTACTCCAAATGAAACTTTACAGCTTTCCTAAAATTTTCTTTATTACAATCAAGCAGAAATTAAAGTGAGAAAAATTCTTTTACAAATTAGTACACAGTAATCTGAAACCTATCTGGATTTACTCACTGCACCAGACACTCTCCAAGAGTTGCTGTGGGATACATGCAAACAGGTTTTGACTTCATTGCATGTGCTGCAATTACTTCTGTTTCCCATCCCCCAACAACCCCCACCCTCTGATGAAACTAGATATATCCTGGCCAGCATATATTTGAAGAAAGGGAAGGGGGGAGGATCTGAGGGGAATAAAGAGAGATGAACAAGAAGATACAGAGTGTGGTTTTTTTAAGCTTGATACCAGTGAAGCTAAACAGTGTCTGCTGAGCAATTTAAAAAATAAAGGGTTACATTTAGTTTGCAAATAAAGTCCACGTTTAACTTTTATTATATGAGTGGAGAGGAAAGAAAATCCCAAATGACAATCAGAGGACAAAGTGGCTAGGATTTGTGGAGACTGCTGGCGGTGCTGGCACTTTTCACTTCTGACTTCTAGAGCTGGCACACAACTAGACCTTGGAGTTTTCTTTGATTCAGTTAAGTTCCTTTTGTGCAAGTGTCACTGCTACATCCCAACAGTCACATCCACAATTCATATATTTATTTATTTATTTTGGGGGGGGGGGGTGACAACCAGTTAGCACTGAACTTTTTACCCTGTTGACTCTCTTTATTACCATTTAAGATTTAAACACAGGGCTATAATAATTATTATTTTTATACTAGGACAAGTTATTTTTCACCAAAGCATTAGGAAGGCCAGGAAGGAGGGGGGATAGAGCGGACCCTTGCCCTGGAAACCTGAGCACGATTTAATTTGGGGGCTATTCCCGATACTTGGAAGTTGGCTCTATGCCTGTTGGTACCAGGAGTAGCCAAAACCATAGGTTGCTGAAAATTAGCTAAAACCACAAGAGTGTCAATATGCATTAATGGTTTTATTTTACAATGTATTTCAACAAAAATCCTTCAAAAAAGTTTACAACTTAGTTTATTTTGTAAATTTACATTTTTATCCGTTCATACAGGGCCTCTGGCTTTAACAGAACTACTTAAGCAGCTGTATTTATTTAACCAGGAATTGCTAAACTACAAGTCAAACGATTCTTATTATTTGAGAAAAAGTGATTCAGTTCAAAATATTGCTTCTTCGGTCAGTGTCACATCCTCCTCTTCTGCGTGCTTATGTACAAAACTGGAAAAAAAAAGAAGTGAAATCTAGTTACAGTAACACACTGCAGCTTGTTTATCAAAACCAGCATATGTCCATCCCATCAGCCAAAGAAAGGTGAAAAAACCCATTTGGAAATATGGAAATTTATATATATATAATTAAAGAAAAAGGAAAAATAAATAAATCGGTAAATGTAAAAGTTTCAGCTTCCAACAGCAAAACTCATGCAGTCCTGATACTCGTGTAGTATTTTTTATTCTTTTTTCTTATGAAATATGCGACAATATATTAGTTTGTCACAACTATACACCAAGAAACAAATAGGATATACAACAGGATTCTAAAATGTCATTGTGTTAAAACTGGCTGGCTGGCACTGCCTCGTTGGAGTGGGCAAAAAAAAAAGAGCATGGGACTAGATCTCTATGATGCTGAAATGAAGGGTGTTAAATGTAACCAGTCTAATCTTCCAAATGTCTGTATTATCATTTATTTTTACCCCAAACTTAGAGCAAAATTAATGGTAATGAGGAAGTCTACACACATCCTTGTACAGACAAGGTAGGGCGAGTTACATAATATGACTGGGTTGTGGGGTGGGGGTTCCCAAAGTTTTAGGAAAGAGCTTAAGCCATCAAAATTACAGCTTCAGAGTGTTGTGTGGAGAATACAACTCCTGACAGGAACTGAACTTCCAGCACTTCCACCTCAGTGCCCGTCCATAGCAGTGCTAGTCTCAGTCAGTCCACGGCAAAAATTTAGCCACACAAGCGTGCCAGTCCATGGCAAAGATTTAGCAACATGCGTGAGCTCCCAGCCCTGCTCCGCCTCCCTTCCCCAGCCTGAGCAAGAACCTATGCCCGGCCATGACCATGAATGACAGCGCCTGCCATTCAAAGCCCTGTGGCTGAGCTCACCGCACGATGGGGCAAATGCAGCCCAGCCACATGAGTTGCCCCACCTTGACCAGCCGTACTCCATTTTGGGTAAGGCTGCTACAAGACATGCCCTTGGACTTTTTCCAAGGACACATCACACAGAAGACAGCTACTCGCCCCACCCTGTGGTGGTGGTGGGAACATCTGGCCACACAATACACTACATCACGTGGACCAGCTGTCCAGAGTGGGTTAAGGCTACCCAAGGCACGATAGTCTTCCCATGGAGTCTTGTGTGGCTGTCCCCTTGGGAAGCCACAGCTTTACCCTGCTTTCTACTTTCCGCTCATTGGAGAAGGTGCGTGCCAACTGGAGAAGAGCAAAAAGAGATGTAAAGATGTTGCAGCGGGAGACATCCCAGAGGTTGCTTTCTATTACAGCAGTAAAAAACTTGGCTGTTGATCAGCAGCAGTCCACATACCAGTGGCTGAGAGGACTACACTATCTTATACTACACACATTATTATACCAAAGCCTTGGCATCTGATTATAATGCCTTCAATAGCTTGGCTTGATTAAGGATTCAATCTTTATCCATTAGCATAACCTTAAGAACTAATGAATGGCCAACAGCAGTATTAGCCAATATTAAATGTTTGGATAAGCAAAATACTAAAGAATATTACATCTGTACAGTTTCATGGGTTTTTACACAATGCAAAGCATAGACCTCTGGGTCATTGGACACCAAAACAGGCAAGGCAATAACTCAGATACAGGAGTGTAATGCTGATGGTGGAATACACTGACTGTGAATAAAGAAAAAATGTTTCTGTAAGAAGTGGGCTTTCAGAAGGGAAACAGAGTGAGACAGTGCTTGGTCCAAGCAAAAAGGGCTAAATGAAAAGACGCAAGAGAATTAAAGGCATTTGCAGGAACAAAAAGGAGGTACATAGGGACCAAGAAGAGAGGCAGGAAATCATAACAGAATTTTATTACATAAAGCTTTTAAGAGACGGATCAAATAAAACTAGGTGGCTGCTTGTTTCAAACATGGGATAAGAGCAGACAGCCACATAATTTCACTTTCATACAACCCTCTTTTCCCAAGCACTTCAAACATGTCAGTAAAACCAGTCTCTTCAGATTTAGAGTACTGCAGAGAAGGAGAGTTACCGTTGTTTCCTCGAATGAATGCATCCCCATACTTGTTCTTTAACTGTCCATTTACATACTCTTCCGTCTGTTCCAGAGCTATGTTCATGTACCCATCCAGACAAGCCAGGACACCTGGATGCAAATATTGAGTTAAACACAGTTCTATAAAACAGACTAGATCTCAAAATTACAACTATAAATTGGAACACCTTTTACTCATCCGACTCAGCACACTAAAAAAGCAAAGCCTTGACTACATATACATTGGCCAGATCGAACTGAAGCGCAGAGTCTTTCAGCTAAACCTGTTAGAATGCAGGTTGGTAATGCTACCAAGTCTCATCATATCATCCATCATACAAAGTGACTAAGGCCGCTTTGCATATTCTGGCTGCAGGAGGGAATGTGCAGCCAGAATATGCGCGGGGATCAGCTGGTCTGAATTTAACAGCAAATTTCTGCTGTTTTAACAGCAAATTTCGCTACTACCTTAAGCTATTGTTTCACAACTGCTCCACCAAAATAATTTACAATTTGATCCACAATATTTGAAAACAAAAAGGCTTTTTAGTGAAAGTTATTATACACATGCAAAGTGTAAAGTCCTAGCTCCACTGAAGCCAAGAGGAGACTTGCCACAAATTTCAACAGAGCCAGGATTTCACTCTCTGAGGACATCTAAACTAAAACATATTCTAATCAGCATCACTTATTTGCACAAGATGCACATTTTCTATTTCCATATAAACTAGTCTGGCATCACCTTGAGTCACAGATGAGGGTTTCACTCATGATGCTCTAATTGGCCATAACTCACAGACTACATGGTATGTCTGCCTGCTTGTTTAGTTCATCTACTTCTCTTATATTTTTTCTGCTCTGATGCCATTATTGGCAATAACTGTCACTCTAACCCGTTCTCACTGGGTTTTATCTTTTAAAAAAATAGCAGCGGGTAAGGATGCCACACTTCCTAATTTATCAAATGTGGCTTCTTTCATCAGTGTGCATATTCACTTGGCATGGAATCAAAACATTTTACAATTACACAGCCACATTTGTTGGCCTGCATTTGTCATAAAGTACAAATAGCAACCTTGCCTGGAGGCAAAAGCAGAGAAGTTGCTACAGAAGTCTAGAATCCTTGTTAGAGGAAATATTTTTTAAGAAGCGCTTTGTATTTTTAAAAAGGTGCTTGGCTGGTGAGGCAAAGATGCTGGAAGGATAAGGACAGTTTGCTAGTTGAGTTAGCTAGCAGAGGCAGCTAGCGGTAGCCTGGTGTTTAGTCTTGGTTCCTAGTCAATTTACAGGCAAAAGACTAGGTGCACACAAGCAACAAGAACGGCTACTGCAATGGAAGCCGAGGGAACCTGTGGAAGAAGGGCAACAAAGAAGATGGTTGGCTGTGGAAGTTGTGGAATGAACATCATCCTTGACTGTGGACCAGAAGAGTCTGATGTGTGCATGAAATGTCAGTTCATCAGCTTCATGAAAGAGAAGATCCAGGGTTTGGAGATGCAGCTGGAGACACTCATCGAGTCTCAAAAGGAAATTGGAAAACTTTGTTAAGCCAAGAAGTGAAGAGATTATACCACAAATGCAAGATTTCAAAACACTGCCCAAGCACCAAGAGCAGGGGAGAATACTTCTGGAGGAGTGTGACCCATGGAGAAACGTGACCATGAAGAGAAGGAAAAGGAAAAGATGAACTAGTGAAGGGGGGAGCGAGCTGAAGAGGTTTTCTTTCTTAAGGAATGAAGAAGAGACACACACAGAAGTTTGAGCTGTGAAGAGTAGAAGTAGGGAAGCTAGTCCCAGACGAAGAAAGGAAGAAATGACATAGCAAGTTAAAGATAGGAGTTCAAGGAAGAATTAAGGTTCTACAACTACAAGGCTAAAGAGGAAGCAAGAGGATCTGAAAACTGAGGAAGGAGGAGATGGAAAGGAACCTCAGAAGAAACAAGGTCACCATTTCCAGGCAGAGAAGAGTGCTGGTGATTGAGGATTCTCTCCTGAGAGGAACAGAGGCATCTATTTGCTGGCCTATCCCAAAGTCCCAAGAGGTGTGCGGTTTGCCTGGAGCCCAAATTAGAGACATTACAGCTCTCCGCAATGTCCTTGGCTCTTCCATCCACTCCCTGCTGCTGCTCATTTATGTGGGAACAAATGGAATAACACTGACAAGGTCAAAGATTACTTTGAGGCTCTTGGAATGAGGCTGAAGGAAATGAAGGGCAAGGTGGTGTTCTCCTCTATGCTCCCAGTGGAAGGTAAAGGCCAAGGAAGGATCAGTCATATCATGGAGGTCAAATCAATGGTTGCATGGGTGGTGTTGTCAGCAGGGCTTTGGATTCATCAGTCATGGAATGGGATTTTGAGAAGTTAGACTTCTGGGAAAAGGCAGACTTCCACCTAACCAAGGATGGAAAAAAAGATTCTAGCAGATTAGTTTGTTAACTACGTGAAGACTTTAAACTACATTTGAAGAGGACTGGAGACAACAGCAAATAGAACCACAAACACAATTGTAATAAATGATGACTTAAATGATCATTTGGAAAACATGACAGCACTCAGTCAAAATAAAAACTGTAATATAGTTGGGACACTGAAAGAGAGTGGTAGGAAAAATCTTAGATATCTTTATACTAATGCAAGGAGTCTGGCTAACAAAATGGAAGAATTTGAGTTATTGGTAGAGGAGGTAAAACCTGATATAGGGATAACTGGGACTTGGAATAGTAGTCATGACTGGAATACAGGAATTGAAGAATATGTATTATTTAGTGAAGATAGGAATAACGGTAAACAGGGAGGGACAGTATTATACATCAACAACATGATTAGCAGAGAAGAAATAAGACATGATACAGAGAAAGCAGAATCAGTTTGGGCAAAGATCACCTAAGGTAAGGTTGGTAAAAGGGAATTTTTTCGAGCAGTAGTAGGGGTTTGCTATAAACATCCAGGTTCAGATTTGAACATGAGATAGTATTAAATAAACCTATTAAAGAAATACTACTGGGAACTTTGCGATTATGGGCGACTTTAGTTTGCCAGATTATCAGTTGGACGCTACTAATAATAGTAGGGCTAAATTACTTCTGGATGTGATAAATGACAGATTGTTTAATCAAATTGTCACTCAACCAACCAGAGGGAATGCTATTTTAGATCTGAATTTAGTAAAAAGTGAAGATATCATTGAGAACTTAAGTTACTGGAGATAATCCTGGATCTAGTGATCATGAATTAATTCAGTTTAATATAGTTGGAAGGATATTGAAAACAACAAGTTTTTTATTTTAAAATGGCAGATTTTGGGAAGAAACTAATAAGGAAATTATAAACCATAATATGGAAGATGACTGCAATTTCTTCAGTCCAAGGTTCAGAGGATTTCTGAAATTTGCATACCTAGAAAGGAGAAATATCTTGTGGGAAGGTGTTCTAGACCGAACTGATGTAATAATCATATTAAACAGAATATTAAGAACAAGCAGAGAGCTTTCAAGAAATGGAAAAATGGGTTGATTAGTAAAGAAAGCTACCTCCATGGGGTTAGAAAATGTAGGAATAAAGCAAGACTTGCCAAAAGTCCAAATGAGATAGATCTTCCACAGAAAATTAAACTGAACCAAACTGTTGTTTGGTTATTCATTAATTTTCATTACCTTAATTACAAAAAACAAATGGAGCTCCACTAGTTTTTGTAATTAATTAAAATGATACAAGCTAGGAACTCATTTTAGTTACCAGCTAGAACTCATAAGTCCAACTGAGCTAGAAAATTCCAAAGAAAATTAAGCTACATAGCAAGCGCTTTTATAGTTACATAAATAATAAGAAAAGAAATGGGGCCACTATATAGAAAAGATGGGGTAGAGATCAAAGAGAATGTAGGCATGGCCCAAATTCTAAATGAATACTTATCAGTTTTTAGTAAGAATGAGGATGATAGGAACCATTGTTTGAAGACAGGACAGTTGATGAGTGCTGTGGTAATTTCCATTACCCAACAGAAGTGGAGGCAAAACTCAAAAGTACTTAATGTATGCAAATCAGAAGAACCAGATAAACAGCCAAGAATACTGAAAGCGCTAACACATGAAATATCAGGTCCATTAGCTAGGATATTTAATTCCATTAATTTGGGGGGGGGGGGGTGCCTAGTGATTGAAGAACAAAAATGTTGTACCTATCTTAAAGGGAGGTAGAAACAACAAATTAGGGGTGTGCAACTCGAAGAAGAAACATCACAGGTAAACAACTTGTATTTCTTCTTTGTTACCTTCTCAGTGTTGTCCCACTATAGGTAGAATAGAAAGCAAGAAGAGGCGGCAGGTTGTAGAAATATATCTGCAGAAATAATATCCATGACTTTGGCATGACGGTTTCTGTGGCAGAGTCAGAGTTTGGGGCTGGGAGAGGTCCCAGCCGTGTCCTTTTTATTTGGATCAATTTCAGTTGCTATTACCCATCGACGCAGAGGATGTACTTGGGGCTGTGCAGGCCACCAGTTGTGAATTAGATTCATGCCCGTCCTAGTTGGTGAAAGCCAGCTGGGAGACATTAGGGCCGTTGCTGGCTGGCATTGTCAATGCCTCCCTATGCGAGGGCAGGATGTTGGACTTCCTTAAGATGGTAATTGTCCGGCCTCTGCACAAGAAATAATCCTTGGACACGGACTCTCCTGCCAGCTATCGGCCTGTCTCTAACCTTCCCTTTTTAGGGAAGGTTACTCAGCGGGTGGTAGTGAATCAGCTCCAGGCCCATCTGGATGCTATCAGGTTCCTGGACCCCTTTCAGCCTGGCTTTCGTCCTGGGCATGGCATAGAAACTGTGCTTGTGGCCTTGGTCAGGTCAATGATCTATGCCTGGAGAGCGACAGAGGAAACTCCACCCTGTTGATCCTATTAGATCTATCCGTGGCGTTTGACACTGTTGACCACAAGGTGTTATTGACTAGACCGTGGAACCTGGCAGGGATGCACGGGACCACTCTTCAGTGGTTTCGCTCTTTCCTGTCAGGGAGGTCTCAGTGGGTGGTGATGGGTGATTGTTCGTCGTTGTCTTGTGATCTCTGCTGTGGGGACTTAGAGTTCCATCTTGTCCCCCCTCCTGTTCAACATGTATATGAAGCCGCTGGGTGAGATCATTTTTATTGTACGCCGCCCCGGGCTGCCTTGGCATGAGGGGGGCACTAATAAATATTTATAATAATACATAATAATAATAATTTGGGAGTTTGGAGTTAGGTGTCGGGTTGTGGGGTATTTTATGTGTTTCTATTATTTGGTTGTTTTCTATTTGTATTTTATATTGTAAACTGCCCTGAGCTGCTGTTGGCAGGAAGGGCGGGGTAAAAATTAAAATAATAATTTATTCTGTTTAGGAAGACAGAGAATTCAAAACAGATCTACCAAAACTCGCTTCAGCAGTGAGGTCCAGAGCATAAAACTTAATGTGAAGGAAGAGCTTCAAGTAGCAGCCTTACACGTGTCAGCCTATGGAATAGGGCGAAGAACTGCTAGAGACAGCCATGGCTCTCATGGAATGAGCCCTGACCCCTGAGGGCAGTTGTAACCCGGAAATGATATAACATGTCACAGTACACTAATCCCCCCCCTGGATATAGTTTATTTCAAAACTTGGCATCCCTTCCTCACTGGCCCAAAGACAACAAAAAGGGCATCAGAACCCTGGAATCATTTGGTGCGCTCTAGGGAATAGAGCATCGGGTACATGGAGCCCTCACAGTCCGACGTTTGCCCGGGTTATAGCACTGCGATTGCACTTGTGACTTTGGTCGATAACCTTCGCCATGAATTGGACCAGGGTTGTTCGACCCAGTTGATTCTGTTAGATCTGTCAGCTGCTCTGGATACCGCTGACGATAAGATGTTGGTGACTCGCCTGTGGGACTGTGTTGGGGTGGGTAGGATCATCCTTTAATGGTTCCACTCTTTCCTGGCCAGAAGAACCCAGTGGGTGGTGCTTGGGGATTATTTTTCATCATCCCAAGACCTCTTGTGTGGAGGTCCATCTTGTCCCCTCTCCTGTTCAACGTGCATATGCAGCTGCTGGGCGAGGTCATGAGATGGTTTAATGCTTGGTGTCATCAATATGCTGATGACACTCAACTTTACCTCTCTTTTACATTTGACTGACTTGCCCAATTAATGAGAATACCTAATTCAGTGAGAAAACAGCAAGTCATGGCAATATGGATAGTGAGGGTGTCAGGGGAGGTCATCCTAAAGAGCCAGTCATCAAGGTAGGGGTACACGTGTAAACCTCGTCTTCTCGAATGAGTAGCCACTGGGGCTAAACATTTTGTAAACACTTAGGAGAAGTGTGGAGAGGCCAAAGAGAAGGACAGTGAACTGATAATGTGACCCTCCCAGGGCAAAACAAAGAAACTTCCTATAATCTGGGTATATGGGATGTGAAAATATGCATCCATCATGTCAACAGATGCAAAGACATCACCCTGTCTTAACAGACGTAACAATCTGACCTAAAGTCACCATTCTAAACTTAAGTTCTAACAGGTTTATTCAAACATCCGAGGTCTAAAACGGGTCTAAAGTCCTCCAGTTTTTTGGGAAACACAAAGTATTTTGAATAGAAACCAGAACTCAATTCCAATTCTGGGGCCAACTCAATTGCACCCTAATGCAACAGTTGATCAATCTCAGTGTCCAGTGCATCCACTGCCAGGCAATCTATAGGGATTGGGGTGGAAGCAAACTGTCCCCATGGAGTAGAGGAGAACTGAATCCTATAACCTTTTCTCACTACAGAAAGAACCCACTGATCCATAGTGATATATTCCCAGACCTCAGTGAACTGAAAAAAAACATTTTGAAAAGGGGGAGTCTGGGACACTCGCCAAAACCACTTTTGGGGCAGCGATGGATTAGGGGGAAGAGGCAGAAAGATGCTGGCCACGAGTCCTGGGGGTTTGACCTTGGGCCAGTCTAAGGAAACCCCTTTGAGTTGACTGTATTCTAGGACGGGGGGCACAAAAGCCTGACCCTGGTACTGCAAGAGCTCTTGTGGCCACTGGAACTGGTGAAACCTTCCCCCTGCATCAGAGCAAGGATATGGGCCTGGCACCGAGGTCTTAAGACCAAAAGATCGAGCTGTGCTTCTGTCTGTTTTTAACCGATTGAGCTCCCTGTTGGTGATGGAAGCTGCAAACCATCTGTCCCTATCAAATGGGAGGTTCTCAACTATGTATTAGGACCTAAGCCAAGTGTGTCTGTGAGTGGTTATGGCGGTCGCCGTCCCTCTTGCCCCTGTGGTAGCTATATCGTGAAACACCCTACTCAACTGTCAATACCTCAAGCCCATAATTTACAGAGGTAGCAAACCATTTCCTAGCATGCTCTGGGGGATGGAGCATAAAGTGAGAGAGAATAGCCAATAAGGTGAAATTGAACCATGCCATAAGGGCCAGGTAATTACTTGCTCTTGTACATAGTGCTGCTGCCGAGTAGGATTTGGACTCCAGGGCACCTATGCACTTTTTCTCTGTCACAGGGTTGTGCAGGAGGTTTTCCCCCTTATAGATCTTTCTGCCAGAGCAAGAACTCATGCCCCTCCCCTGGAACAGGATATATCTTAAGGAGCCACAAATCCATGGGAGAGGGAAGGATTATGGCAGGGGTATCAATGATACCCTTCACAATATGTAGGGCAGGGAAATACTTTCCTTGTAAAGTATACAGGGTATCAAATAACTGATATGGCTCGTGAACATCCCAAGAGCACTTCCTCAGTAGCCACCATTCGGGCCACAAGGTCCTGAAAAGCTTTAAAGTCATGGGGAGGAGGGCCGGCATCAGGTCTTGCCTCCTCAGGAAGGTGCTACCTCCAGAGGTTGTGTGGGAGACCAATCCTGGTCTATCAATACATTCAGTCTGTCCAGCGGGGAAGACGTGCTTGTCTTCGGTGGGAGCCGAGGGCCCTTCAATGGGATCTTTCTCATCCCTGTAATCCATATCCATGCCAAGGTGAAGGCAGCATACTGATGCCCTAATCACTGTCAACACGGAGGAATGGAGGGGGGGGACACGACAATTGGACCAGATGCATGGGCTGGGAGTGGAGTCGGGTGTTTACAAATGACAGTCAGAACCAGACCCGGCCTTATAGGCTAGGGATGAGGTATCTCTGGCTCACATAAAGGAGGCTCCTCAGCATCACTGAATGACCTGGGAAATAGACGGAGCACACAGAGCATGGATTTACAGGTTAGTGGTGCCAGTAGGTGTTCTAGCAGGGTCAGCACTTTGCGTGCCTTGTTCAGAGGACTTGGGTGCTAGGGAGAAGTGAACTTAATGATCCCAAACCATTGGTGTCACTGGCACTCTCCTCACAGGGAGAGTATTGAGATGGTACTTCAGGAGTCGAGGGTCCTTTTCTCTTTTTCTCTCTCTTCTTCAGGGACCTGTCAGGTTTGGGGGAACGGTGCCTGTGAGGCAAGTTCCGAATAGGGGAAGGTCCTTGGCTTAGGGAAGACCTCCTTGGAGAGGAGCGACGAATCCCTGGCTTTACAGAAGCCCAAGAGGACTTGGGTGCCAATAGCACTGCTGAGGTCCTGATGACGACAACTCCCTGTGAGCAATGGCCAGAGTGGGTGAGGGATAGGCCCACTCAAAGCACGCCTCTGTAGTCCCATGCTGACTTAGCCCTTTCTGTGAGGAACTCAGCAAGGCACCGGGCTCTCTCTTCTGGTGCGCAGTTTAAAGCCGTGGAACACGATGCAGGTACTGATATTGTGCTCTGGCCCCAAAAAGAACAGGCACCATGAGTGAGAGTCCATGTCAGGGATTCTAGCCTTACAGTCAGTACACATTCTGAAGCCCTTGGCAAGGACCATACATCAGTCATCTTGCTATTCTGGGCACAATGAAGGAAGGAAGAAAAGAACTGTGGAGACTTGAAATTTGCTGGCTATTTTCCAAGCTGGCCACTAAATGGCGTCAATACCTATTAGAGGTGGGCGTGCCGGTAAATCCGGTATCCGATAATGCTGGTACTGGGCGTACCGGCATTATCGGATTCAACCTGGTAAATCCGGTCCCGTTACCGGATTCCGGGTACCGGATTTTTTTACATTGCAGTCATTTAAATGAATGGCTGCAATGTAAGTCCCACCAAAAAAGTAAAAAAAAAAAAACACCTCCCCAAGTCCAGGCTGCGTGGGTGGAAGGGGGGACACCCCCCACCCACCCTGCCCAGCCTGGATTTTTGTTAAAAAAAGAGCCCCCCCCCCCAGCACCAGCGGCCGCGGCATCCCCGCAGCCGCCGGTAAGTATAGACCCGATCCCTGGGGGGGGTGTTTAACACCCCCCCAACCCCCCAGGGATCACCTCTACTAAAGTTGAGACAGTGCTGTACCTTTGCGGAGCTCCGGGTGTGGCGGCGGCGGGTGGTCCGGCGGCCTCAGCGCCGGCTGTGGCTGCCGGCGTCAGAGACGCTCTAGGCCTTCCGGGGAACTTCCGGGTTTCCCCGGAAGGCCTAGAGCGTCTCTGACGCCGGCAGCCACAGCCGGCGCTGAGGCCGCCGGATCGCCCGCCGCCGCCGCCGCCGCACCCGGAGCTCCGCAAAGGTAAAGCACTCAACTTTAGTAGGGGTGATCCCTGGGGGGTTGGGGGGGTGTTAAACACCCCCCCCAGGGATCGGGTCTATACTTACCGGCGGCTGCGGGGACGCCGCGGCCGCTGGTGCTGCGGGGGGGGCTCTTTTTTTAACAAAAATCCAGGCTGGGCAGGGTGGGTGGGGGGTGTCCCCCCTTCCACCCACGCAGCCTGGGAGGGGGAGTGGGGAGGAATTGTATTCCATTGATTTCAATGGGGACACAGTGCCCCATTGAAATCAATGAAATAAAACCGGTACCGGATACCGGATTTAATCAGAGAATCCGGTATCCGGTAATTGCCCCGGGGTCCCACCTCTAATACCTATAGTGGGACTACACTGAGAGGGTATTGAAGAATAATGTGCTCAGTTCTGGTCATCAAAGTTCAAGAAGGATGAACTTAAACTGGAACAGAGCAACTAAGAGCTACCAGGATGATCAGAGGAATGGAGGACTTGCCTTATGAGAGGAGGCTAAAAGAGTTTGGCTTATTCAGTCTATCAAGAAGTCTGAGGGGAGATATAATTACATTGTACAAATATATCAGGAGAGTTAACACAAAGGAGATTTGTTCAAACTAAAAGGTGAGCATGGGTACAAGAACTAATGGACATAAGCTGGTTATAAAGAACTTAGGCTGGAAATTAGAACAAGGTTTTTAACAATCAGAGCAGCGAACTACTAGAATACATTTCTGGGGTAGTTGTGGGAGCAAAGAATCTGAACACAGCTTTAACACAGAGTTGGATAATTTTATGACAACTTGTGAGGTGACATAACTTGCCAGAGCTCTTTCCAGAGGACTCTGGATCTTGTACAAATCACAGCGATTAACTGCAACTCTCAGACGACAGAGATACAAGAGCTGTACCAATCAAAGCAAAACCTGAGAATACAAGCCAACTAATAGTTTGGCAATGTACTGCACCAGCATAACCAGAAAACAAAAATACCATGAGATGAACATTGCAGCAAAGTTCTTTTGTTTATAGGAGTTATGGAAATATAAAACACTGACAGTCAAGCACCTTAATAGTCCCTTCCTCTCTTACAGAAAGATCCATTTATTCAGAGAACTGAAAGGCAAAGAAGATAGAACGTACCTCGATAATCAACTCCAGAATTTAGTTTTACCACAACAGGTCTTCCTATGATTTGTTTCAAGAAGTCACTAGGGGTTTGCTTCCGTAGACTCATTTTGATAAGTCTGGCAGGTTGGGATGGGGAAAGATGGGGAGAAAAAAACGGTTTAGATAAATAACATGATACAGATTGCAAAACAAATTTTCAGCAGAGAGGCAGTCTGGTGGCTCCACACTAGGGGGAAAAAAATATCAAAGAAGTGGATAAAAGTGAAATCTTCAAAAAGAGAGGTTTAAAACTGCAGTTCCACAGCTATAGCATGAATCTATCCACTTAACTTCTTGCAGTTTCTGATATTCTTAATAGGAACCTTCATCTGTATTCCTGTTAAATATCTGTTCAACACAATGTCTCTCTTGTAAACATTCAAAAAGGAGCCAGACATCTTTTACGTCCCATATCTTCCTTTTGGTACAAAACAAAACAAAACCTCACCAAGAACACCTTACTAGATTTGTAGACTCAAAAATCATCTTAATGAGTGTTTATGTATACCCATATATAACAGTTCCTCCTAATAATTTTCACAGCATATCACAGTATATGCAGAGATTTATACACAAGACACACAGTACATGCTTTATACTCGAGGTTGGCAAATGGAGGCTTGGGAGCCACATACAGCTCTCGTACACCTGTACTCTGTGTGTGAGTGTGAGTGAGAGAGACACTCCTCCCACCAGAGCCTCAAAAGACCTGGGGGCTAGGAGAACAAGACAAGTCTGCCCGGGAGCCAGAGCTGTGACATCAAGTGCCTTGGGGCTCTCTGTGGTATTGGCTTGGAAACTTTGTCCACCCATAGTTTATATACAAACAAAACAAAGCCACTATGCAAATCTGGCCAAAAAAATAATAATAAAGGAAATTTCAAGTTACAAAGAAAAATCTGGACCCAGTTCTGATCTCTGGTGTAAATCAGTACCTGAACGGACATCTATGAAGTTATCCAAAAGACCACCTCTCTCACTGAAGCCGAAGAGATCAGATGGGAACACCCTCTTACAGGTACCATCTGCCCATCAAGTTCATACAAAAAGGGCATGCAGAGCAGAGGGGTGTTCTCGAGGGCTGCCCCACAATATGGAACTCACTTCCCTTGGAGGTTCTTCTGAGCCCAAGCCTGCTCATCTTCTGGAGGCCATGAAAGGCCTTCTTGTTTGGCCAGGCCTATGGTAGGCAGGGCAGGAGTAGAGTTGGGGTGTTGTGTGTTGGGGATTTTATCTTGTTCTTACTAGTTTTATTAGGGTATTTTAATCTCTGAATTTATTTTATGTGCTGCTATAGATGTTTTTTATGTGTTGTAACCCACTCTGAGCCTTGGGGGAATGGGCGAGATAAAAGTATAAACAAATATTCCAAAGTCAGTTAACTTACACTAGTGATAAGCAACATGACAAGTCTTGGCCAGAAATATATCGTCAAATTAAAGTTATTCATTAAGCTTGTCAATGTTTTATTAATAGCATAGACTATGGGTGAAAACAAATGAGACAGTAGCCCACATCAGACCACACAGTTTATTAGGTGCTTGCCAGATACTCACCCCCACCAGACATGGGGCCGCCACCCAGCCCCCACTCACGGTGAAGTTTCAGAAAATATGGGGCCTGCTGTGCAGGTGAATGCTGTCTAATGTACGCACACGGGCCCACTTCTAATGTACGCACACGGGCCCACTTCCTGTCTACTGGGGGGTGGGGGCGCAGCCTCTACCCACATTCAAGTCCACCAAGATCATTGAGTCCTTGGTGCAGTGCCTAGAGCCATTGAAGGAGAGAATGTTCTCTCTGCTCTTGCTCTCACTGGTGCTTTGACTGT
>QEPC01010935.1:1140643-1175871 GCA_003113815.1 Sphenodon punctatus
GTCTGTTCTTTACATGTATACAAATTGTGTACAGTTCATACAATGAAGTAAAGAATGTGAGTGTAGACATTATACAGTTCGTTGTGCACAAAGATGTAGAAACAGACTTACATTACTCTGACACAATTGTTCCTTGTCAAATTATGATAATAAAATAGTTCCATAAGTGGAAAATGTGCAAGTTTACTTATTGATAAAAATGAAGTATGTATGGTAAGGAATTTAGTACATATATTACATGTATGTTGATGATAAAATATTAAATATTGCTTGAAGCATGAATTAATTTCTATGTTTTTTGGCATTTATGTTTTGTTGCAATGTATGGAGTGGAAGGTGTTTTGAATTATAATTATACTGAATTGTTATTTTGTGTGTGTATTTTAAGAAAACTCTTGTACATTTAAGTGTATTTTTAAACTGTTAAGTTTTTTGCTTTGGTTAATATATGCATATAATCAGTTTACAAGCTGCTTATAAACAGAGGACCAGCACCTGAAAAAGGGAGTTTTTTCCCTAGGTACGACAGCACCTTAAACTAATGAGCACTTTCTGGGTACCTCAAAATCAGACATATTGGCAAAAGAGAGATTTGAGATAAGACGAGCAAGAATGAGCAAAGGGCCAGAGATAATGTGGAGCTCGATATGTATAGGATGGTTTACTGAAGAACAAAAAAAATAATTCATTGCAGAGATTAAAATACAAAAACCACAAAGATGGCGAGAAAGTTTTTAGGCTGGTCCAAGGAGATACAACTTAAAAGCACAACTAAGAAAGAGGCAAGTATATCTTGAAACAGGGGCTACTTTGTTTCTCCAAAATAGCAAAATAGATTAAGTAAAGCTCTTTACATCACATAGAATCCTGTAATAGCATCACAAAGAAGGGAGGTAGCACTCTCTTTTAAAAACACACTTAAAAAGCACTTGGGGAAACATCTGAATTTTGCATTAATGGGCAGATCCACTATTTTTGTTTGAAATTTGACAGTTCAGATTAGAAACGGGTACTGAACGTTTCAAGTTTTAATAGGATAGTTTTACTACGTGTTGTAATAATTCCATTCCGTCTTTTTAATGTAACTGTAGCACTTAACGCCCTGGCAAATGGAACACAATAAGAAATAAAAAATTCAATGTGAGAACACCAACCGCAGACTCAGAAAAGACTAGACCCAGCCCCACCCACCCCTGGATGAGTAACAGGGGTGCCGGGCGGAGGTGCAGGTTCTGCTCCCCAATGCGCTGACGGGGGTGGGGGTTTGTGTGTGAATGTACGGGAGGAGGAGGAGTGACTCTGCTTCTGTTCTATACGCTTCCCTCCTAGCCTCATGATCCACAAACTATTGGCTCGGGAGGAGTTTGGTGACGCTGCTCCGGTTTGTGGGTCACTGCTAAGGAGCAGGAGTCCTGCCGCTCTGATTCCAGCGGGGCTCGGAGCAGCAGGGACCCAAGGGCAGGACTCAGCCCATCCTGGTGCCAGTTCCGTTCACCAGGAATCGGCTCCGCTGTCGTTCGCGCGCTCAATCCCCTGCTCTCTACGGGCCCAGCCGCCGCACCCCCGTGCTGCACTCCCGAGCGCTGCTGGGCGAGCAACCCATCCCTCTACCCCAGCCTCTCCTCCGCGGGGGGGGGGGGCACCGCACACAGCGCTAGCCGCGCCCGGGAGCGAGGTCTCTTCTCCCCCGTGACCGGGAAGGGGCGGGGACTCTCCCTGACTGGCCTAGGGTGCGAAGGCGCGAGAAGGAAGGGGGACGAGCTAGGGGCCTCCCCTGCGGAGCCCCCCCGATCGGCGTCCGCTGTGTGAAACCCCGAGAGCACCCCACGAATTCGCTAAACGAACGCGGCTCACCTGCGCTGCCTTCGCCGGCTCGGCTCGGCTCGGTCGGTGTCCAATCGAGTAACAGGCAGTGTCCTCGACCAATCAGCCCTTTCTTCCCCTCGTCATGTGCTACTACGGTACCCCGCCTGGGCCACGCTTATTCAAGTGGCGGAGCACGCCTGGGATCAGCGCGGGGCGGAGCGCCAGCTGCTCGCCAGGGGGAGAAAATTGGAGCCGAGCCCGGAAGCGCTGGAGAAGCTGTCTGTGCTTGGAAGGTGTCGTGTTGCCTGTCCTGGTGTTTAAAAGCTATGCGTCGGGCCCTAAAATCCCGAGAGTGGCGTTAAAATCATACGCTTGACTCCCATAATCAAGGGTGGTTGGGGTTTTGGAGGCTTCCAAGTGCGTCCTGCGGCTAGAAACAAAGAGTTTTAAATACAAGCCACAGGGTACTTAAGCGCATGCCTCCTGGTGCCGGCGGGCAGTTAAGAAACCCTAAAGGTGCACTCCTCCACTCAGCTCCCATTGACTTTAATGGGCTGAGGATTCCTCCCTAGACTGGTGATAAAATCCCCCAAATTGGCAAGTGTTTTTGTTTTTTTCTATTTAAAGGGGGGTGGGCGCTTTATTCACTGGGCTTCCAGGACATTAATAGCTGGGTGTTCTGCTACCTGTGTGGCACTCGGCAACAAAACGAACATGCACAGAGGAGCCCGGGGAATAGATGGTGTCTTAGAAAAGGGGTGGGAAACCATTTCTCTTCCAGGAACACTTGGAAAATTAATACAAGCTCCAAGGGAGACATGCCCTTAATCTGAGGAACTAGAAAGAGGTCACGTAAAAACTAGCCATGGGTCGCATTTGACCCCCAGGTCTAAGGTTCCCCAGCTCAGCTACTCAACCATATTCTTGCTGGGACCAGTGGACCCCAGCGTGGAGTTTACAGAGAACCTGGTCTCCATGTTGTGAATAAAACCAGAGCTTCAACCTCCCTGTTCAGCACCACTAGGTTACAACACCACCGATGATAATCAAATTATTCAGAAAATTGCTGCTTTTACCTATAGGTAAGCAAAAAGGAGAACTAAGTTTCCCATCATGATCCAGAGAAAAATGCAATTGATATGTCTCCTTATTGTATATTATTTGATAGGGCCTTATAGTCCAAGAGCCCATGACGGGTTTATCCTCATCCTAAGGTACAGAATGTCCAACCATTGACATAGATGGGCTTTTGTACATATATACCAGAAATGTAAGTCTTATTAGGTGACTTGTGGGTGTTTAGGCTATAGGGCATCCCAAATACCCCAAAAGGACCTTCAATTTATGTCATAAGGTGCATGGTTGAAACTTGTAACGTTTTGTTCAGAAATGTGTCCTGATACATAAAATATAAAATCTGACAGTTATTGTAGGCCAGACCCTCTCAAAGGGCCCCCACCCCAAATACCATTCCATTTACATCACTGGGTTCATGCAAAAAAAAATAATGGTAATTTGTGTGGAAATCGGGCCTAATTTAATAAAATATTAATTCTGCCAGTGGGTTTTTTGGGGGGGGAGAAGGGGAAGGTGTCTCCAAAGGCTTTTACTCTGTGTCTCATAGTCAAAATCTCTTTTATGTATATACTTCAAGGAATAAACAATAAAATATGGTAAGTATTAGCATAAATCAAGTAAATACATAGAGAGTTATTCCTGTTTGAAAACGGAGGCAAGAATAGTATGTGTCTGAGAGGCTAGGTGTACAGCATAATGCTTTATGAAAGTATTGGGAGAGGTCCATGTGGCAGCTCTACATATTTCCTGAGGGGAAATATTAGCAAACGCTGCAGTGGATGCCCCAGTGGCTCTAAGGGAGTGAGAGTCAACATTGGGCGGTAGATCCATACTCCTATGATGGTAAGCAAGAGTAATGACTTGGACCAACCATTTAGAAATGGTCTGCGAAGAGACCTTCTGTCCTAACTTCTGCAGAGAGGGGGAGACAAATAGATTGTCTGAAACCCTGCAACTATTAGTCCTCTTCAGGTAGGTAAGGACTGATCTCTTTAAATCGAGTGTGTGTGCTCGTGATAGTGCCTCTGAAGTGTGAGGTGGGGGGCAAAACACTGGGAGTATGATATTTTGGGCTAAATGAAAACGAGAAACTGACTTAGGAATGAAGGAAGGGTGTGTTGAAATCTCTAACCTATCTGGGAAAAACTAAGTACGGTTCCTTTTATATGAATGGCTGCAATCTCACTGACCCTCCTAAGAGAGGTAATAGATACCAGAAAAAAAGTTTGCAGAGTTACATGCCACAAGTCTGCGAGTTCTAGTGGCTCATAAGGGGGTCCAGTTAAATGGTCTAGAACTAGAGTCAGATCCCACTGAGAATTTGGGGTCTTATGAGAGGGGAAAACATTAAGCATACCCTTAAGAAAACATTTAACTAAGGGATGGGAGACTAAAGAATGAGAGTTGTCTAAGGTTACATATCTAGAAATTGCAGCGAGGTGCACTCTCAAGGAGTGGGACAAACCTCTTTCAGCTAAATGTAATAAATAACCTAGGATCATTTGTACAGATAAACCAGAAACATTCAGGGAGTTACTGTTTAACCAGAAGCAAAATCTTTTCCATTTAGACAGATAAGATTTAGAGGTGGAGGGCTGAATGTCATTTTGGAGGATAAGGGCTAATCTGTCCTGTAAGGCTACAAAGTGTGAATCCTCCAGGCGCGGAGGTTGAGGGTCGATCTCCGGGTGCAGAATCCATCCCTGGTCCAAGGACAGTAAGTTCTGTAACCTCGGTAAAGGTAGGCAGTCTGTGGCAAGCGTCTGAAGATCGCAAAACCAAATTTGTCTTGGCTAAAACGGAGCTATGAGGATCATATCTGCTCCCTTGGCCTGAATCGTGGCGATCACCCTGGACAACAGGGGAATCGGTGGGAATGCATACAGGAGAGGGTGTGCCCAATTTAGAGAGAACGCATCCCCCAGAGATGAGGGATCATGTCCCGCCCGAGAGCAAAACCGGGGGCACTTCGAATTGGTGGTCGTGGCAAACAGGTCTATATGGGGAGTACCCCAGTGGTTGATTCATACCTGATACACCTCTGGAGCAAGCTCCCATTCATGGTGCTCCTGTGATAGTCGACTGAGAATGTCTGCCCTGGAGTTTTCCTTCCCTGCTACATGAACAGCCAAGAGGAAAATCTCGTGTCTGATTGCAAAATGCCATATTTCCATGGCTATGCGACACAACTCTGGGGATCTCGTGCCCCCGTTTGTTGAGATACCAGACGACAGTCATGCTGTCGCAATTTATTGTGACTACTGATCCACGAAGTTGACGAGAGAAAGAGTGCAGGGCCTTTCAAATAGCTATGATCTCCAGTATATTGATATGCCGCTGCCTCTGACTGTAGCTCCATGAGCCGGATATCTGTAGGTCGTGCAGGTGAGCACCCCATCCTGTCAACGAAGCATCAGTAGTTAACAGAGCATTAGCCAGTGGTTTAACAAAGGACTTTCCTGCGAGGACAAAAGCTTTATTTGTCCAAGGAGACAGAGAGTCTAAAATTTTCCTTGTAATTTTTAGTGACTTGTTTGGGGAATCCAATAGAGGATTGAATAATCCCAAAACCCAAAGCTGTAGGGGTCTCATAAAGAGCCTGGTGAATGGAGTGGTGGCTGTGGTGAATGACGTTAGGCCTACCAGGCATTGGAACCTTTTAATAGGTTGCCGCCTGTGTAAAGTAAAAGATCTGGTTAGAGAGGCAATGTCATCAAACCTTTCCTCTGGAGCAAAAATCTTACCCTGTATGGAATCTAAAATAGCACCAATATAGGGAATACGCTGGGAGGGGACTAGGTGAGACTTGTGAATGTTTACCGTCAGGCCTAAACTCTCTCAAAGGTTCAGGGTAAAAGAAATACCTTGGTTGATGGACTCAGGAGAATCGGCTACAAGTAACCAATTGTCCAAGTAAGGGTAAACAGCAAAACCCTGTTTCCTAATATGTGCAATGACAGGGGCGATAACTTTCGTAAAAACCCTAGGTGCTGAAGAAAGTCCTAAAGGTAAAGAGCAAAACTGAAAAAGTCCATAGGTATGGGAGAACCTAAAAAATCTGGAAGATTGGTGCAGCGTTACATGAAAGTAGGCGTCTTTCAGATCTATAACTTCATACCATTGCCCCTTCCTCAAGTAACTACTTAAGGAGTCAAGGGTAATCATCTTGAATTTTCTATAAGTGACAAACTTATTTACAGATCTTAGATCTAGAATAGGTCTAACTCCCCCACCCTTTTTATCAGTGATAAAATAGTTAGAGTAGCACCCTCTGTCTACGTCATGATGAGGAACCAGTTCTATGACACCCTTGCAATATAATTCAAGAACCTCTTTATTTAGAATAGAAACTTGATCCTGGGAAAGGATAACCGGGGCAACAGGCCTGCCAACAGGAGGTACAGAATCAAATTGCACTCTATATCCCAAACTAATCACCCGGATAACCCACAATTCCGTTGTGATTAACTTCCAAACCTGGAGTGCGTTGAACAAGGAGAATTGAAAATTTACTCCCAACACAGAAGCTTCAGTGGAAACCACTGGGAGTGACTGTAGTTGTCAGCGTCTACCTCTTGACACTGATGGAGGGAAAAACTGTTTGTTATTACCCCTCTGCTTATAAGAGGAGTACGGGTATCTGGGCTTGCCCTGGTAACTATAAGAGGAGGAAGATGATTGATACCTCTTATTATAGGGTTGGGATGAGTGATAATACTGCCTCAGGGCGTTGAAAGGACAAGTGCTGCTGGAAAGGACAAGGCTGAAACTGGGTGGAACCCTCCTTCTGTGCTATTTTCATTTTATACGCTGTGGCCCTCGACTTCTGAATTTTGTCGAGGACCTCATCTGTGTCCTTTGCGAAGAGGCCAGATCGATCAAATGGTCAATTCTCAATTTGAGACCTGTGGTAGTACTCGAGCCTTGTACCTCGTAACCAGGCAAATCTCCTAGTTACAACAGCGTTTGCAACTGCTCTAGCCGCTGTCTCTGACGAATGCCTAGAGGCCTGGAGCTGGAATCTGGCCGTAGATGCACCCTCAAGGCACAGGGATTGGAGGGAACGCTGTTTGTCCTTAGGGAGGGAAGGGACTACCCTCTGAACCTCCTCCCAAAGATGATGTTGGAAGGAGGCCATTCCTGCAGCTTAGTTCGCAGTGCGCATCAACATGGTGCTAGAGGCGAAGGCCTTCCTCCCAAACACATCAATACTTCTGCTGTCCCTATCAGCAGGCGAGGTCTCTTGAGAGTTCTTCTGGAACTTTTAAGCTGAAACCGAGACAATTAAGGAGTTGGGGAGAGGGTGTTTGAAAAAAATAGAGCCTTGTTCTGGCGGAAATAAACAAAAAGAACTATTAGAGGCTGAAACTGGCTGGATTGCAGCTGGGGTGGCCCACAATCTCTCAGCTTCAGCTGAGTGCTTCTTGAATAACTTGAGGGTCAGTTTTGAAGGTACTGGCTTTTCCACAGAACAATAAGCAGGATCTGATTCCTGTTCCGAGGTAGGTATTGTCCTGAGACTAAGCCTCAGAAAACCTTTTTAATAGCCTTTGAAAGTCCTTATGTTCTTGTGACGAGCCAGACAAAAAAGGGCCCTGAATGTCGTCCGAGGGAGGTGGAGAAAGCCTCTCGGCGTTGGGAGCATTAACTTCCTCCAGTTCCGGTTGTTGAATCGGTTCGATGTGCTGAGGTGCCTCCTCTTCCTCAGGCTCCGGGATAGTCTCCTGATGTGTCAGGGAACGAAGAAGTTGCGCCTTATGACGCTTCCTCAAAGCAATGTGGCTCTTGTGTTTTCTTGCACGACGTTGAAAAGCCTCTGCCGCTTTCCGAGCGAATTCGTCGGGGTCGATCTTAGACGTTGATGCTCCAGCCGTCAGCATCGATGGCAGAGCAGCGGATGTCGAGGCAGGATTTGTAGACGTCGAGGGAGTGTCCCTTCGATGCCGTGATGTTGATGTCGAGGTCGACCTATGTTGATGGGCGTCGACAGGAGGGCTGCTACGACGTTGATGGGGAGAGGAGGGTCCAGCTTCGACGTTATGCGAAGTCAGTTGTGAATGAGGTAGATCTCTCCGCAGTTACATTAATGAGTTTCTTGAGGCAGGAAACTATAAGCTTAGTGTCCTGTTTCCTGGCGTCTTCCTGATGCTTAAACAACTGCCACGGGAAAAGAAAGTTCTGAGGTGGCTCTGCCATTTTCTGTACCGGTCTAGGGGAGGCAACCCACTGTAAATTAGGGGGCTGGTACGGCGAGCCCTCAAATTTCGGATCTACCGACTCCTCTGCATTGTATAGAGGGGAGGTGATCTTTAAAGGAAACTGACGCCTCCAAGAATTCTTCCTCATCCGAGGAAATCAGTGGGGAAATAGAGCGATCTACCACAAAGCCAGGCTCTGATCCCTGAAACTGTTTCTCTCTTTTAGGAGGCGGAGATTTTGCCTCAAGAAGGTGGAGGTTCCTGAGGTACTAGGTGCATCTGCAACCGTTACCTCCGCTCCAATTCCGGGGACTGACAGTGACTGAGAATGGGATAAGCGTTCTCGGTGCGACTTAGGCTTCTGCTTTTGTTTGTCCTCCAGTTCTTTGAGGAGGACCGGTAAGCGGATGGCGCGTTCTCTCAAGGTCTTCGGTTTGAAAAGACCACATTCCTCACAATTCTTTGGATCGTGTTGTGTACCCAAACACACTAAACATTGCCCATGCGGGTCCTTAGTAGTCATCTTGTGCCCGCAGGCAAAACACTTTTTAAAACCTTGTTTAGTCGCCATTATAAACTAGAGAGCAAAGGAACACTGGTAAGCCGCGAAGCGGTTGGAAGGAACTGTTGGGTTTAGGCAGGAACATGCCTTATATAGTGTGGGGGTGCGTGAACGTCACGTGTTTCAAGCTAGTGAGCTTGGTAACTGCTGGTAGGAGAAGGGCGCGCAAGCGCAAACCCATTTGTGAGAATGTGAGGAGCCACTCGAAGAAGAACTATTATATTCAGTAGTTCCATGAGTGCAAAGATGGCTGTGAGAGAAGCATTCACTAAACAAAAGGCCATTAGTGTTTGTTGACGATTATTTTGAGATATAGTTGCCAGTTTTCTTTTTGCCTATAGGGCTGTGGAAGGAGAGCTAAATTCTCCATTTTGGTCTTGAGAAATAATGATAGATATGCCTGTTTTTATTATTTGTCAGGGCCTTAAGTGCCTGTTGATGATTACTTCGAGACATATCTGGGGCTTTTGTATTATTGTTTATTTTGGCCTAGTGAATGTTGATTATTTTGAGGCAAATGGATTATGTCTTATTTTTAGGTAAAGGTCTCTATCCGCTATCTGGTATAGTGGTTTTTGTAATAGTTTTTATGATCTAAAATGGGGGAAATTATGTCTTGTATTTTTGGTCTAGGAGATATATATCTCCATTACAGGAATAATTAGGGTAATTGTAATAAATGTGTCATACTTAAGATTGTATTCTATGATCTTGAGTTTGTAATTTTTTGTGTTAATGGCTATAGCGAAAGCTAATGCCTTGAATAAATAAATGAAATGAAATGGTGATAATAAACATGATGGAGGCCTGGTATGGCCCACCTGGGCCAGAGACTTACCATTACATTTATTTCCAGGCTTCCAGATGTGGGCCTCCTGCTGCCCTGGATATAGTCCCCCAGGCAGGCTATAGCAGACCCACACATCTGTTTGCGGCCCCACATGTCTGTTTGGCCCACACATCTGTTTGGTTGCCCATCATACCTGGTGGGAGTGAGGCATGCCGGGGGCAGGGCCACCTAGCTACATATTTGTTCCGTTCCCCCACAAGGTATGGAGTTCTCACTGTCTAGCCCAGTCAGGTGCATGTTTGATCTGTGCCCTGACCTGACCCCACCAGGGCCACTCTCCTCCCACCCCACCCCAAACGTGTAGTCAGCACACCAGCTGCATGTTTATTTTCACCCCACATCGTTTACAGCTAATACTGCATCCCCTTTGTGAGGAGGAGGTTGATGCTCATTTATTCTTACTTTATATTCAACAGCAATGCTAACTAACACCAATACTAAAACAAATCAACTAAAATAAAATACCAATATGAATCAATAAACAACCCTAGAATCGACAAGGTAGACCACCTAATCCTTCAGCCTCATGCCAGGGATTTAGTCTGCCATTTGACAGTCAGCTACCAGTTCTTTGAACTACCTTGGATTCTAAAAATATTTTGTAGGCCCAAGAAAAAGGTCATCTTTCTCTGGTTCTTGCGGGAGGCAGGGGGAGACAGGATTAGGAGGACCCGTGTGGGTTCCATACAGGCAATTTGTATGTGGTTGCTGATCTGTGTCTCAGGATAGGGATTTGGGAGTCATGGATGGTCGTTGGATGACTCAACTAGTTGAGTCTGATAGGAGCGTGACTAATAGACATTTCATTTACAAACCTTGTTTATATGGTACAGGGGAGTCTCAGGGTGCTTGCACATGTTTGTGAGAGTAATCACATCTCTATTGTCACGGGAATTAGCGTACATAGAATGTGCCATTCCGCTTTTCTCCTGTAAGAAGAAGTGAAAACACCTGTGTAAAAGCTACATCTGGGGACCTTGTCATGCGCAAGTGTTTTCTGTGGGCGCTAATTCCCATGACAATAGAGACGTGATTGCGCTCACAGACATGTGCAAGCACCCTGAGACTCCCCTGTACCATATAAACAAGGTTTGTAAATGAAATGTCTCCTACTAGTCACACACAATTAACTTGAAAAAAGAGTACTATGGTGTAACAACTTATTTAAGCAAAAACTTCAACAACTATCTAGTATCTAATCTAGTAACTACCTTTTGAAGGACCAGATCCCTGCCCTCCTATGCCCCCATCAGGGTGGTGGACCACTTATGTTGGTCCACCCTTGGAGACTTATGGATCCGATTGGTTTTCAGAACTCTCTGGGGGTTGTACCCACTGATCCTGATAGCTACTCTGTTGATGACCTGGTCATTTTATGGAATGACGTCTTGACCAGGGCCATTGACACGGTTACAGTTGGGCATCCGCTCCCACCGCTGCGACAGCACAGGTCCCCCTGGTATACAGAGGACCTGCAATGGTAGAAGCGGCAGGGTAGGAGGGGAGAGTGCAGGTGGCGCTTGACTTATGCTGAAGCCGATGAATTGTGGCATAGATCAATTTTAAAGGACTATGCTGTGATGGCGGCGAAGAAAGCTTTCTTCTCCGCTATCATAGCATCTGCAAAGTCTCATCCTATGGAGCCTTTTCGACTGGTTCATTTGGTTTGTCTTCATCATCACCCTGAGTCATCTATTGCCCACTGTGATGCTTTTATTAATTACTTTGTAGATAAAATCACTCGTATTCACCACAACTTGGGTGCTACTTTGACTGCAGAGTCAGAGTTCAAGGCTATGAAAGATCAGCCTTGTCATTTGGATCAGTTTCAATTAGTGTCACCCACCAATGTGGAGGATGTGCTTGGAGAAGTGCGGACAACCAGTTGTGAATTAAATCCTTGCCTGGTGAAAGCCAGCTGGAAGACATTGGGGCCTTTGCTGGCTGGGGTTGTCAATGCCTCCTTTCGGAAGGGTAGGTTGTCGGATGCCCTTAATGTTGCGGTGGTCTGGCCCTTGCTTAAGAAACCATCTTTGGATGCTGACTCCCCAGCCAGCTATTGCCCTGTCTCTAACCTTACCTTTTTAGGGAAGGTTATTGAACGGGTGGTTGCCTGGCAGCTTAAGGTGGCTGCCTGACAACTTCATGCTTTTGGATTCCTGAACCCATTTCTGTCGGGTTTTTGTCCAGTGTATAACATGGAGACTATGCTTGTGGCCTTTGTCGGTGATCTACAGCTGGAGATTGACAGAGGGAATTATGCCCTGTTGATCACGTTAGATCTTTCAGCAGCATTTGACACGGTTGATCATGAGGTGGTGTTGACATGTCTGCAGAACCTGGCCGGGGTGCACGGGTCTGCTGTTAAGTGGTTCCGTTCATTCCTGTTGGGAAGGACCCAGCGGGTGGTGATGGGAGATTGGTCTTCATCCCCTCGGGACCTCCCTTGTGGTGTTCTACAGGGTTCCATCTTGTCTCCCCTCTTGTTCAATGTTTATCTGAAGTCACTGGGTGAGATATCATCCAGAGGTTTGCAGTGAGATGCCATCAGTATGCTGATGACACCCAGCTCTACCTCTCTTTTCGTCCAACCCAGATCCTGCAGTCTCAGTGCCTTCTTGGTGCCTGGCTGCTGTTGGAGACTGGCTGATGGTTAGCCGATGTGAAGCCGAATCCAGACAAGACTCTGGGGGACGGGGGGCGGCGCCGAAGGGGGTGGTTTTTTCCTGTCAGCCGTCTCCTCCCCGCTGCCGCGTCTTCCTTTGCTGCTCCCTCTGCCGCCACCGTAGATGGGAATGCAGCCTTAGTGTGCAATACAGAAACTGGAGTGTGCAAATGAATCTAGTACAAAACTGCAATAATAGTGTCTTTAAAAAAGAACCATGAGGAAACTCTCCTCCAGGCATTGAGATTATGGAGTGTTTTAGGGAAAAACTCTTCGTTCTTCTCTTTATACTATAATTGTCTTTGCTCCCCCAATTAGGAGGGAGAATTCTACACCAAATCTGAAGAAAGAATGCAGTTTCTTCCTGAACCATTGCCAGCTGCTGGGGCTTATAGAAAGAATCTTCTGCTTCTTAAATCTGAGCTTTTTGCACTGAATTAACCAGTTTCTGATTAATGCCCCATAAAACGTTATCTTGTTAAAGACCATAAATCAAAATTATTTGAGAATTATGACAATGCAGAAGCAATAATTTCTCATCAAACCACTAAGAAATTTCTGTCTGAATATTCCAATAGTGATTTACCTTTGGAATTTACTGACTTATTATTGCCCAAATTCTGATGTGTTAATGTGGCTGAATTTATTTTATATATTTTTTTTCAATTATGCCAGAAATTATCATGTAGATTCTAATGGGGAAATTATCTGATAATGTTTAATCCCAAAAGTTCTTGTTCTCTCTAATACTATGGCAGGAGTTTTGTATTCATTTGTGAATGTTTTTGGATTAACATCTCATCCAGCCTCTGGATTCATTGCTATATTTATAGCTTGTGCAAGTTATAAATAAAATAATAAGAGAGCTGAGTATGTAGCTTTAGAAAAGGTTGCTGAAAACTCTCACTCCTCCCTCTGGAATTATCTTTTTATTTTTATTAAATTCTTTTCAGGATTTCTGGGTGTAACACCTCTCAAAGATTACAGCTAGAAAGCTGGTTCTGTGAAACTGGTAACGTTCACCTTAACTGTCCTAGGTGTTCTGGAATGGGCAAGGCCAGAAAAGTGGAGACAATTGTGACTGGGTTGCCAAGCAACCACCATATTAATCAGGAGACGCCGGTTCAGCTTGATTATATCTAGGAGTTGAAGCAGAAAGAAAACTTAAAATAGTTAGAGCTGTGGGCAGCCTTGTAAAATGTAACTTGCCTACTAGTATTAAGTACTATTTTTGGAAGGTGAATAAAATATTAACTTTTCCAGTTTCAGTGATCACCACAGTAGGCAGTGGCCAAGTAGATTTTGTATCTATACTGTATTCAATGGAATACTATTCATGCTTAGCCAAATAGCTGGTATGTGGCCCCTTTAAGAGCAACGCAGAAAAAATTTCCCAGCTTTAGGTACTGTGGTGTCTGCGGCAGGCTGTTTGCAAAAAAAGAGATTCACACAAAGGCTGAACTAAACAGGACTTCTTTATTACCATCACATACATATATATTATAAATTATATAATATTTTTATATATATAAAAATGAGGGCTGCAACCTTTAATCAAACAAATTAATCTGTTTTAAACCGATTAAAATTTGTCCTCCGATTAATTGGTTAGCTGCCAGGACCTTCTGACAGTCCATAAGTTCTGAGTTTGTAGCTCAAGGGGACTCGTCCAAGTGGAAGGCAAGTTCACCCAATGCACGCAAAGTAGGTGAGTCTACGCAAATCCATGCAATGTAAATATATGCAAACTTATGCAAATTTTAATTGCTTAATTAATAGTCAAAAAGGCTTAATCGATTAATAAACTAAAATTTCTAATCGGGTTGCAGCCCTAATCAAAATACATATATAAAGATGGGGGTGTGGGGTCACCTCTAATATAGCTAAATTAATTATTACAGCAATCCGCCTGAGAAAGCTGGCTGTTGAGAGAACAAGTAATTGATTTAACTTTCCATTGCCTCTATTATATGTTCTTATGTTAGGTTATGCCATGTTATGTTATGCCATATATTTTGAGGTTCCTCTTTAACAGCTTCTTTTTTCTGTGTGCCTGCCCAGAGGATATTAGATTACCTTAAGGGTAATTAAGGGATAGGTGTTGTTTGAGTTAATGTTTTGGGAATGGAGTTTTCTTTTTTGTTGTATGTGGGCTGTATTATGAATGGGTGTACTATGTGTGAGTTACCCAGGCCAAATTATTTTGTTCGTTGGAATATTGTATTGTATTTTAATTACTGTATTCTATTTCTTCTTGCTTTACCTTTACACTTGGCTATGGCCTAGGCATATGCCTGAATAAATTTATACATATTCAAACGAGACATTCCTCAATGTGTACGGTGAGTTTCTATGCGTGGGTGTGTCTTGTGTAAAAACATCCTACTTTTCAAATCATTGTGGCACACTGAATTCAGTGCAGGAAAACATACTTCTTCTTATTATTTTATGTATGATTGTTGTGCCAGCAATGTACCTGGCACTGTACAATCAATAGTTATACAGGTCCCTACCCCCAAGGGGCTTACAATCTAAGACACATGGGAAGGGGAGACAAGGGAGAGGCGAACAATGGGAGAAACAAGAGTACATTCATGAGGTTGAGAAGTTGCAGGTGCATGTGCTTTACTTACACCGCTTTTAAACGAGGGGCGCTGAAGCGCCTCCTGAAAGCCGCGTTAAAGCAAAGCCGCCAGAAGTGATGTTCTCCCCGTTGCCGGCGGCGGCTGGTGACACGGGCTTTTGGAGTGGCGCGTTCTGAAAGCCTGAAAATTGAAGTCTTAAGAACGCACCGCTCCAAAGCCCCGTGTCGCCAGCCGCTGCTGCTGCCGGCAACGGGGAGAACGTCACTTCCGGCGGCTTTGCTTTAACGCGTCTTTCAGGAGGCACTTCAGCGCCCCTCGTTTAAAAGCGCCCTTAAATACAGGGAACTAGATTTTGAGTTAAGAGGAAGAGGATGCAGTTTCACTTATGACAAGCTGGCCTGACGAAGAGGTGGATTTTCAGGAGGGATTTGAAAGTTGGGAGGGACCAGAACGAATGTATCCAGGGAGGGAGTTCCAGACATCAGGGGTAGCAAGGGAGAAGGGGCAAAGATGTTTAGAGGAGCAAGGGGATCATGAGCAGGCGAGGGTGAGGGCAGAGGAGGACCAAAGTTCCCAGGCAGGAGTGTGGCAGGATACAAGAGCAAAGAGATGTGAGGGAGCAAAGCCATGAAGAGCCTTGAAAGTGAAGACCAGGAGCTTGTAGAGGGAGTCCGTGTAGGACAGAGAGAAGAGGATGAACATGATCAAAGCGATGGGCAAGGTGGATGATTTTGGCTGCAGAGTGTTGAATGGAGATGAAGGGGGTGAGATCAGATCAGGGGAGGCCAGTAAGGAGGATCAGGCAGTAGTCAAGGTGAGAGACTACTAGAGCATGCACTAGGGTTTTTGCAGTGGCAACAGTAAGGCATGGCCGGATTTTAGCAATATTATGCAAAGCGAAGTGACAGGATTTAGCAACAGTCTAGATCTGAGGCTTAAAGGAGATGGAGGAGTCAAAGATGAATCCCAGGCTACGTGCCTGAGAGACCGGCTGGATGGTGACTCCTTCAATGGAAATTGAGAGTGAAGTAGGAGGGGAACATTTCGGGGGGAAGATGAGTTTGGTCTTGACTTGTTGAGTATTTTCCTGCAGCATGATTTTCATTTGGAGGTATGAATGAATAGGAATAGATAAGTTTATCTAAATCATCCTTCCGGCCATATCAAAGTACTTCACAGTTTATACAACACCACACTCATTCAGAAATATACAAAAATCAAATAATTGTGGGTAAAAGAATCAACTTATCTGGGGGTGTTTTTAGAGTAGCAGCTCCCCATTTATAACCCACCAATCATGTATGCTGCGGAACTGCAGCCCTGCAACATGCATGATGGATGGGTCATTGGTGGGCAATAGGTGGGGGGGTGCTTGTCGGAAAACACCTTGAGCTATAGGGTGATTTCAGACGTTATGTGATCATGGTCAACCACGGACAATCCCCTGTGGTGGTGGATGGTCGCATAACGTCTGGTTGCTCGCCACCAGATGCTCACCATGGTGAACCATCAGCAGTGAGCAAAATAACCACGCTTTCGAGGATGGTCCGGGCACCATCTCCGAAAGCGTGGTTAATTGAACCACGGCCCAGAATTGGCGGCCAGTAACATCTGTTACTACTGCCGATTCCAGGCCGTGACCCAGACCCCGGGACGGAATCAGGCGCAGCGGCCACATTGGCTGCTGCGCCTGCCCGTCTCCCAGAGGGCGGGCAGCCCGGGGAGTGGGGGGGGACGGGGCTGTGCGACCGTACGTTGGGCCGCGCAGCCCCGCCCCTTCCCCCGATTCCCCGCCAGAATCAGCCAGCTTGTCTGTTGACGGGCCATTTTGATTCCGGCGGGGAATCAAAAGGTGATTCCGTGACGGGACCAATAGACTCATTCAGGCTGGAGAAAACAAAGTTTAGAAGTTCAGCAATATTGACAGCTGAGTTTACAGAAATAATATGTAAATAATGCAGTATTTACAATTCTTCATGGTACTAAAGCTATGGTGAGTACAAGTGACCTATCTGAAGTGTGGTAGCAGGCAGATGTATGTCTTATCTTCTGTTCTGGTCAAGAGATGTGGATATTAATTATTAACATATGCAGGATAGAAGCAGAGGAGAGAAAAAAGCCAAGAATATTGAATTCCTTATTAATATATTAAGTATTAGGTAAGAACATCCTTTAATGGGCAACCTAAAGAATGTTATATTTCCTGAGTGACAAAATCTGCATAAGCTCAAAGCTGTGGTTTTCAAAGAATTTACATAAAGCATACTTAATGAATTTTAAAAAAAGATGTTGAAGCTCTAGATGTGAAAATGAAGCAGACTTCATTGGCCGTCTGGTCACTATGGCCATTATGGTCACAATCCTGAAACCTCTTATTTGCGAATAATCCCACTGATGTAATTGGGCCTACTCATGATTAAGAGGTGTGAGGATTGTAGCCTGTATGGGGTGGTGGTGGGGTTTGGGGTTTTTAAAATTTTTTTGTTTATCTGTATGAAAAAGGGGTTTAGATCTGAAGCTTTTTATGTTTTACTATCAGTAGATTCCTTTAAATACTGCATTGCCTTATCCTTTCATGGTGAACTATGGTTCAGCTTTTCCATCTTTATAATTCAATGAAATCAGTCAGAAGCTGCCCTTGTGTTTTAATCAAGATGAACTTGAAAGGTGAACATTGTAAGTGTTGAAAATTATTTATAATTTGGTAATAAAAGTTTATGTCTAACATTCTAAATTTCATACATCTGCTATATGCTAGCCTTGAGATATAAAACAATTGCGTTTCCTTTATGTTTGGCCTTAGACGAAAGGTAATAAATTACAATGATAGAGTTTGTAGTCATTCCTAGCTCACAGAATTTCCATATTAACATTTTCACCTCAAACATAAATGGTTACAAAGTTACAAAAAAGAGTTGTGTTGGCCTTTGTCAATTGAGCTTAATGATGGAAATCCATGGAACATTTACCTACTGCCTTCAGTGTGAAACATTTCAAATTCTTGTGCAGAGAACCTAATTAAAACTTTATGGCCAACGTTAAAAAATAAAGTGATATTTGACAGTCTCTCTCTCTCCTTTAAGAACTGCTCAAAGTTAAGAAGTTTTCCTCCACAGGACTCCATGAAGGAAAAATGTCACAGGATTAGGATCCATGGTAGGACGGAGCTGACAAATAGAAGAAATAGTAAGAAAGGATCTTTGGGCAAAAACTGATGACACCAGACCACTATGGCACAATCTAGTCCAGACCTCGCCTGCATGTCTGTGCAGATATTTTTTACCACGTCTGTCAGGTTCTGCAGGATGTTGGCCCGGGATTGCCCCAGGATATGTCAGCAACTAGCCTGGGCTTTGACCTCAGGAAACCCAGGCTAAGGCCCACCCAACCGGGCCAAAACAGGCCACAGTGGGCTATCACATACGTTTTGGCCCACTATGACCCAGCCTAGATATGGGGTGATTTCAGAAGTGATGCGTTCCAATTCACCACAGTGAATCCCACCCCGGTGTGAACGGATTCACCACAGGCTGTGGTGACACGTGCGGCCCCAACAGAAGTGACAGGATTGTGACCACTGCCCGGGGGCAATCAGAGAGAACATGGGCCGGGGGAACACAACAGACATGCAGTGGAGATGTGGACCGCGGTTCGAGCCCCAGAATGCACCGCGGCTGGGGTCAATTCCTTCCACCGCAGCTGCGGGTTTCCGTTCAGAAGTTACTTTTCATTCACCCCTGCCGTGGTGACCATTCACCACACTTCTGGCCTCCTCCCGCCCCGACCTCACGAAGCGTGGTTAGCTTCACCCCGGGCCGCGTTTGACTGTGGTGAACATCTGGATGTGAGCAAACAGACATGCACGGCGCTTTCACCTCCCCCTGCATTTGACTGAGGTTGACTGTGGTGGACATTCACCACGTCACTTCTGAAATCACCCCAGGACTCACTATGGCTGGCCATCATTGACTGCCATGGAGCCAGCTACCTGCACATCTGTTACAGCCCTCCCTGGGCTGCATAGGCAGCCATGGGCGCATATGTCTGGTGCCCTGATATGGCCTGGACTGTGTCCACTGTGGATCCCACGTGTGTTTTTACCCATTGAAAAATAGGAGCTGCGAGACTAGAGTAACCTCTCTTGCCACCCAGAGGGTAAAAACAGATGTGACGGTGGCCTGCTTTGGCCCAGAACCCACTGGCACATGTGTTCACGTGCCACCAGATGTTGGACTCCCATGGATTTAGTGGCTTCTAGATCAGAGTTTAAAGGGCAGTAATAGAGATGGGCTTAAGCTGCAAAGTTGGAACCTGTTTTATTCCCGTGTTGAGTTGTTCAGGTCTACACTTGATCTTAGCTCAAAGAGCCGAGAAGCGATTGTTCAGGTCTGTGATTTTAGTATGGATCATTAGAAACTGAGGGGACATCCTCAATGTTCAGACCCAGAGGCCAAATAAGAATTGTGGTTTTCATAATTCAGGGGTGTTACAATTATCAGTTTTGTGGGTATATTTATCTTTTTCAAGATTATTCTACTGAAATACAGAAGAGAAGAATGTAACAATATATACAAATAAACCACCAGAGTTTGCATATATCGGTTTATCCTCTGATATTTATCGTCCTTTATTTGCTATTTTGTGTCTTCAAAAGTACTATTTGGCAGGTTTTTCTAAGAAATTTTGAATGTGTTCATGATCGGTACATTTGCGTGATTGTAGTGCAGCAGAAACTCAAGGAAGTACCAAATAATGAAGAACAAAGTGAACCGGGTGGAGAATCTCCCCACCCCACCTAGGAGTCGGATATATTCCCACCCTACAGGGGTTTGCAGGCTGGAATATCCTGCACTTCGGGCGGGTATGTGACTCTATGTAGGCAACTGTAAGCCCCATGTAAGAGATGTCTGCCAGCCTGAAAACACCCCATAGCCCTCTGGTGGCTGGTGGGTTGCAGAGCATGGCTGCTGGGCTGTATTAAATGGGGGCATGGGGAGCCTCTGGGGGCTGTTTGATGGGCACTCACGGGCCACAAAAGGACTGCAGGCTAGAAGTTCCCCATGCCTGAAGTCAATAACATACTAAATAAGGAAATGTCAATATGCGAAAATTCTGAAGTGGCAAGTGCCAAAATAAGGAGGTAATAAAGTCAAGAAATAGTGAATGCTAAAATAAAAAAAAGAAACAAAGAAGCTAATTTTGCTATATTGCTGAAGACAAATATGGGCCCTTTTCACACAGATACTCTAACATGGATAAAATGGGTGTTACATTTTATTACACATGTTGCAGGGCACCCATAGAGCACACCTGCAACATGTATAATAAAATGTAACACCCATTCTATCCGTGTTAGAGTTTCTGTGTGAAAAGGGCTATGGATAGTCATTAGTGGAAACAAATATGCAAGTTATCTTTACAAATAGAAAAATGCATATTTGTTTCAGCCCTGCTACATACATCCAAGGCAAATAGCAACACATATTCCTTTATTACCTTTTCTAACCGTTTGATCTATGTACTTGCTGCTGCCATTGGTCTTGTTATATGGGCCACAAGCAGAGGGGCCACAGCCTCACCCTGGACTAATCGATATTACTAATCCATGGGTGTTTTCAGACATGACACTAACCCCAGTTTAACCACACTTGAACATTGCTTATGCATGTTGCAGGGCTGCATAGGGCACCAATACAGCCCTGCAACATGCATAAGAAATGTTCAAGTGTGGTTAAAGTGGGGTTCGCGTCATGTCTGAAAACACCCAAGGACTATCTGACTACAGCACACTACCGGAGGATAAGCTGAAAACAAGGATGCTTACGAGAAACAAATGGCTTCCAGTACTACACCTATAAAAATGGCTAGATAGCATACCACCTGAACCTATGTATCATTTGAACCTAGAAGAACTCTGATCTCTGCTAAAATGCACAGATATTTTCCCGCACCAACAGTTTGTTGAGGTGAAGTTAAAAATGCAATATACCGCCAAGTGCGACTTCTTTTAAAATGTTGAGAGGTTTTGTAGGCTGAACATAAAACCCTCAAAAAATGGTCAACGTAATTAAGCTAAACCAAGAGCAACCATTAAAACTGATATAAATATATCCATACAGGAGCTTGTGCTGGTTTAGCTAAATTAGTTTTGAAACTGATTTAAGTAATACAAGTGCAATTTCTGTATCTATAGACAAGTGCTTAAATGAAAGCCTCGTTCTGACAATCTGTCTGACTATTACTAGTGATGGTGATTCCCTAGCCGTGTACCCAATTAAAAAATGAATACCTTTTTAAATTAGTCTTTAATGAAAAAAAAATTAACTCGGTGCACTAGCTTTTACATAGAATGGCTCGTAAACTTCATTTTATCCCCTTCTAGTTTTCTGTTCCTTTAAAATATATTATTACTAATCACATAGAAAAACATAACCTCTTTAATACAGTATTGCTGAATATATTGGATGGATAGATAGATATTTATGTTTTATTTATCATAGCTAACTAAATCCAAAATATTAAAAGAGTTATTAAATTTAGACGTTACATTTTTTAAAAACTGTGTTTATTTTTTTACATTAAGTAAGCAGGTGTCCATAATTTTCCAGTGCAAAGTATCAAATGCATATGCCTTTTTAGTCCTAGGCCCTTTTCACACAGACACTCCAACACCGATAAAGTGGGTGTTACATTTTATTATACATATTGCAGGGCACCCACAGAGCACACCTGCAGCCCTGGAACATGTATAATAAAATGTAGCACCCATTTTATCAGTGTTAGAGTGTCTGTGTGTAAAGGGCCCTCATGTTTCAATAAATTCATTTGAAAACTAAGAGGTTCAGTCAAGCTAAAGAGTAGACGTGGGTGAACAAATTGCCATGAATGCTTTTCACTGCTCTGCCCTTGCAAAGGGCTGCTTAACTAGGTGATCCAGCTTCTTCTTCCCATGCTTTGGGGGAATGGCCTGATTAAATGAAGAATGGTCCTGCGGTTGCTTTGATCAGCATTGGGACGGGCCCACAACTGACTCCAAAATTCAGGAGAAGATTTCTTCAGTCCCAAACTCTGGTGTCCTACTTTGAAACCCTCAGGTGGATTGTGCAATAAAGCGGCATAAGAACATAAGAAGTGCGGAGGGGCACCACTGGGCATGCGTGAGCAGTAGACGCGTCTGCTAAACACTCCCAGCAGCCTGAGACAAAAATGCTAACAAAAAACAACTAAACTTATCTACTTGAGAGAGACATGGGTAGGAACCCGAAATGGAACACCCCCGGCCCCAACTAGCTGGAAAACGAGACTTGCTCAGGCAGGGAACGCCGGAGAAACCACTAGAAAGAGAGAACAGAGGGGGAGAGAAGCTGGAGGATACGAGGTCTAAGATGGCGGTGGCAATGCGCTTGCATCCGGGAGAGCAGGCTGAACTCACTGACCAGCTGACTAGCCTGACATACACAGTTAAGAGCCAGCATGAGGACTCCAAGAAGCAGTGGGAGCTCCTCAGTGATGGAATCCAGAAGGTAAATAGTGTGGTTGACACACTCAATAAAAAGTTTGACGGGGTCTCAGAACGGGTTACGGACCTAGAAACCAGAATGAAGACGGGAGACCATATGGGCCAGCAATGGGAGGATAGACTACAGGCAGTAGAAAAAGCAATGGGGGGAGGAGGGGGACAACGCAAAATTGAGGACCTGGAGGACAGGGGTAGGAGGAACAACCTGCGCATCCAGGGGATTCCAGAGGCCCAGGGAGGTAGAGACCTGGTGCAAAAAATTCTCAGAACCCTCTTTCCACAAAGAGAACAGTGCATAGCATAGAGCTGGACAGGGCAATTCAACCGGACCTGCCCCCTGCAATGGTAGCCAGGAGAAAGAAGTGGTACCAGTTACAAGGCAGGTTTGCAGCACAGAGAATAAAAGTGCAAGTAAGGTACCCTGCAACATTTTCCTTTATCCACAAAGGGCACAGACGGAATTTTTTTGATTCCAAGGCGCTGGAAAAATATATGGAATCCAAGATGCCAGAATTTTGTGATCAAGGTGGGGAAGATCCTGCAGACAGGCCATGAGGGATAAGGAAGAGGCAGTGAAACAGATGGAGGAATGAAGACAGCGGGACATTTTGTTAGCATTAAAGGACAGAGAACTGGACCTAGTAATTCAGCACGACATCAGGTATAGGGGTGGGCTTGCTAGGACGAACGGCGGAGTGTAGCAACTCCATGGCATACCTCTCTAAGGTTTTCTTAAGCCTTAGCTTTGGAAGGGTACAGGGAAATGTTCAGGGAGGGGGTTGGGAGTGGAGGGGATGGGGGGTAGGGTGGAAACAGTGAGGTAACCCAGAAGGCTCTTTACAACAAAAGGGGAGAAGCATCGAGCAGGTTTATGTTAAAGAATATGGCTGAATTTAAGATATGTATGCTGAATGTGAAAGGTCTAAACTGCCCAACTAAAAGAAAAAAATGTGGCAATATCTTAAACAACAAAAGATACAGGTAGCAGCTTTACAAGAAACTCATCTCCTAAAAAAAGACAATGCCAGGTTTCGAGATAAACAATTTGAACATACAATATTTGCGAATGCAAAGGTGAAAAAGGCAGGAGTTCTACTGGCATTTGCCAGTAAACTTAACTTCATATGGAATAACATGATTAAAGATCCAGAGGGTAGATACCTTCTAGTTCAGGGAACCCTGACAGGGGAGGAATACACATTCCTTACTTTCTATGCCCCAAACAAGGGACAAACGGAATTTGTGCAGAAAATTCTAGAGCTTGCCAGGCAGGAAAGCCAGGGTATCTTGATAATGATGGGAGATCTCAATAGTCCACTGACTCAGCTAGATAAATCAGGGAATGGAAAGCTGAAGAAAGGCCAGGAAAAAATTGTGCACAATATTGCCAGAGCACAGCTGGTGAATGTATGGAGGTTGATACACCCAAAAGACAGGGAATACACCTTTTACTCCAATAGACACATATCTTACACATGAATAGATTACATGTTCATGCATAAAGAAAATTGGGGTAGGTGTCAAAGATGTGAGATAAGTTCAGCAGTATTTACTGATCATAGCACAGTAGTAATGTCAGTGAAGAAAAGACAACAAAAGAAATACACGCCACAAACATGGTCTCTGAATAAGGCGACTTTATTAAATCTTACAAACAAGGAGATAATTAAACAGCATAGTAGGCTACCTCCAAGTGAATGATAATGGAGAAGTCACCCAGATGGTCCTTTGGGACGCAGCTAAGGCATTCCTGCGGGGTCACTATATTGCATTGGATGCCTATAATAAAAAAAAGAAAAACATGAAGTTGAATGAGTTATACCTCAGACTTAAACAGGTAGACAGACAGTTAAAAATAACCTGACAAGGAAAGGGTCAAAGGAAAGGGCAGAGATCAGGGGTTTAATAGATGCTATCGAAACAGAGGCAATAATAAAAAAACTAAGGTATCCCAAATAATATTATTACACCAGAAGCAGCAAGGCAGACAGAGTTCTATCATGGATGATAAAAAAAGCAAAGGAAGAAGGCACAGATAGCACATGTACTGCACCCTAATAAA
The DNA here is from genome assembly GCA_003113815.1 of Sphenodon punctatus. NCBI lineage: Eukaryota > Metazoa > Chordata > Lepidosauria > Sphenodontia > Sphenodontidae > Sphenodon > Sphenodon punctatus. Next base: position 1,164,968 of record QEPC01010935.1, read on the forward strand.
GAAACATATATATCAGGCCCTGAGATGCAGGAACAATTTTAAAAAATTTATAAGACCCTCTATACCTCTGAAACCCCTTAACAGGAGGATATTAAAACATACTTAGAGAAATTAAAATTACCTAAAATTACTGAATCACACAGAAGGATGCTGAATGAGTCCATATCGGTGGAAGAGATAGAAAGAGCAATTAAAGAGCTACCCAAAAACAAAACGCCTTGCCCAGATGGCTTCATTCTGGAATTTTATCAGACCTATGTGGGCTTGACAACCCCTTTGCTATGTAAGGTATTTAATTTAATTCGGGAACACAAGGAAATGCCAGACACATTTTATATGGCTACAATAACAGTGTGTCCGAAAACAGAGAAGGCAGGGAGAGAATGTGGGGATTTTAGACCCATATCTCTGTTAAATACAGATGCTAAGATCTTTACCAAGATCCTGGCCACCCAACTGCAAGCCATTATTAAGGGGATAATTGGCCCAGATCAGACAGGATTTATAGGTGGAAGGATGGGTATAGATAATGTAAGAAGGGCCGTTAATTTAATTTACGAAGTCAATAAGTAGAAAAGAGCGGCAGCTATGATATCTTTGGATGCTAATAAAGCGTTTGACAGATTGGAAAAGGAATTCCTCCTGGCTACATTGACAAGCATGGGTTTTTGGGGGGATGTCTTTCTGGAGTGGGTAAAAAGTATATATAAAAGGCCAGCGGCACAGATAGTAATAAATGGAGAGCTGACACCAGTTTTTCAGCTTATGAGGGGCACGAGACAGCGCTGTCCGCTCTCGCCACTCCTCTTCGATATAGCAATAGAACCCCTTATCTTAGCTATAAATCAAAATGATAAAATAACTGGAATGGTGAGCAGGGAGATAGAACATAAAATGATGGTTTATGCAGATGATATGCTTCTTTCTTTAACTAATATACATACAAGGGAAGAGAAGGACCATCCCTTTGCAGGGGTGGCCATGATGGCATGGCACAGATACCCAAAAAAAAAATGAGATTGTGCCAGGAAAAATTCCATACATCCTCATGGAAAAGGTAGGATCTAGATGGAATAGAAAGGAGAAGGAAGCGCTGCAGAGATGGAAGGAGAAAGGGATCCACAGGGCAATGCATAAGTTTGTGAACGACTCATTCAGAACCAGGGATACATTAGAGATGGCCCTAGCAGAAAAAGTAGACTTTTGGATGTATTGCTGGCTACATAGTACCATAAATAACTAAAGACAGAGCTCATTTTAATAGGGACCCCACAGACCTTGAAAAATGTTGTTTAATCAAGTAGGACAAAAGGGAGCTTTTTCAGTTCTATACAGACTGATAAAAGCTCTATATCACTTACCAGATGCGGGATATATTTCTAAATGGGCAGTTGAGCTAATGCTTGAAATAACAGAGGGAGATATGAGAAATATCTGGGAGCACACGTCTACTTGTTCAATGTCATTACTAGTAAAGGAACCTCAAATAAAATTAATTCAAAGATGATACACTACACTGGATGGGATAAATAAAATAAAAAATACTTACCCTCCCAATTTGTTGGAGGGGATGTGGGGAAAGGGGTACTTACCTTCATTGCTGATGGAGTTGCCCTAAGGTTGAAGCCTTCTGGAAGAAAGTATGGACAATGAACAGTTGGAGGTAAACTTGCTGTTTAAACTGGAGATCGCATTGTTGGGCTTATACCCCCCAAAGACTCTTAAGACACATCAGAGGAGAACCTGCCGAAACCTGATCTTAGTGGGACTACATACGATTGCTAAGAAGCGGAAACATGCAAAGGGACTGACCAGGCTTGCTACAAAGGTTGTGGCACATAGTGTCGATGGAGCGGATCGCGGCCAGCCTAGAAGACAACTTAAGCAAATTTTATTATATTTGGTCACCATGTTGGACAGTACTTACACAGCAAATCAAGATGGACAAATATACACAATCGACCTGCCTGGAAGACATCTTTTAATGTATAACCAGGGAGGGGAGAAGGGATCTGGGCGGGAAGAGAAGGGGGGGGGAGAGGGAGGGAATGAAACATAGCAAGGTGGAAAAGTTGGTGAAGTCCACATTGGAAGTTGGAAGCGGCATTGGTACAATCAATTTCTGTAATACAGCTGCTCTGCTATATGTCAGGGATTGAGCGGCTGAAATGAATAAATGAGGTGGCATGCCTCAATTTACCCAAATGGGATCGAAGGTTGCCAATTAACAAGCCAAAGTATATAGGTACAACTCAGTTTAATTGGATAGACACTTAACATCTGGACATGGCAGTGTTCTCAGTTACAAACCCCAGTAACCCATGATATCTTACATGTCAGAGGCACAGTCCAAGATGCAGGCTGGTTCAGAGGAGAAGGGGAGAGGGCACAGCAGATGGCTGCCCTGGGGGTCTCTGGATCTTTTGAGAGCGACGGTAAGGATCAAAGACCCACGTGGCTCACTGTAAATGCTAGTGGCTGTTCGCGTCAATGACAAGGGGTAAGGGGCTGGGTTTTATAGCTTCGTTTTGGGGCAATACATGTTGCAGGGTTCCCTTTGTCAGGTGCAGAGAATAAGCTGGCTATTCATTATGCTATCACTTGGAGCACGGCCACCAAGCTAGTTTGGAGTTCTCAGGGAGTTTTAGGGAGTTACTGTTTATTTTTAGGGGAGGGCACCTGCCTTTCTTACAAACTCCCTTTGTTCCTCTTAGGCCTCTTTCTGTGTTCTCAGAGATAGTGGCTGTCTAAGGTTTGTTATTGTGGCCTTGGAAATACATTTTCTGCTTAGAAAGTGATTTTGACAATTTTATTCTCATGGGCCTAGTTGGATAGTGTCAGCGTCAGACCTGACGCTGAATAAACTGAACTGAGTTATCCAAACCTGATCCTGCTTGTGTCTCTGATCATTATTGCCTAATTGATACATAACACGGCAAAGGTGTAATAATAACTGTAAAGGCAGAAATGGAATGTTAAGCTTATACTGCTGTTATGGAAAAATAAAAAAATATAATAAAAACAAAGAACATAAGAATTGCCACACTGGGTCAGACCAATGGACCCCTATCATCATAGTGCGCAGAGCTGTAATTCAGGGAAGGGGACTCACTCGCTCAAATTCCACACCGGGGGGGAGGGGGGCAAGGAAGACCTGTGAAGGGGGGTGCAGGTTCCACAGGGAAAGGACTCAGGTCAAAGGGGAGAGGTTCACAGGGCTTGCACGCAAAGGGGAAGGGGAAGGTATGAACCCAGGAAGGGGAGGGGGAGCACACACGAGCCCGCAGGCTCACTCAACCGCCCACTCACCAGGAGGAATCATGGGAGATGGGGAATTCACTCAAACATGTAAACACACTAGGGGCCCACCCACACCTGCATTTGGTCACAAAAGGGAAATGGAAAACAGGATGGGGCAGGGGGCTGGGAAGGAAGGGGCACGACAATCCACGAATAATTCAGTCACAAATATCAAACACTTAGCTTTCAGGGGGGCCCAGTCTCTCCAGGCGTTCTAGCTCTGTTCACCGGTGCTGAGTGTTCTCCAGCGCTGGCAATTGAAGTACTAACCCTGCCCTCGTGCATGCCTGGAGGCACGCAGAGCGCCGCAATGGGGGGCAGGGCTCCGCGACGTCCTGGGAGGGTCTGGGGCAGCCTGCTGTGCTAGGGCCGTCATCAGAACCCCCGGAGGGGGGCGGCAATGTCAGAGTCGGTGCTTCAGCGTCTTCGGAGGCGAGGGGACGGGGCCTCTCCGTGCCGGGGACAGCCGCTGGGCCGAGGAGCGACTGCAGCAGCTGACACTACCTAAAGTTTCACACAACATAAGGAATGGGCTGTTGTTTGTTTCCCTTTGCAGTTGCCAAATGTCTCCTATGAATTTATGTCACTATCTTCCTACCCCAAGTGGGCTACCTATGGTGACAGTTCGGAAGCTTCAGTTGGTACAGAATGTGGCGGCCTGGCTCTTGGTGGGGCTGGGTCGCCGGGAGCACATTACACCAGTGCTCCAATCGCTGCACTGGCTGCCAATAGTCTTCCGGGCTCGATTCAAAGTCTTGGTTTTGACTTTTAAAGCCTTACATGGCCTGGGCTATGCCTACTTGCGAGACCGCCTCATTCCCCGGGTTCTGGACCGGCCCCTGCGGCCATCTGGGGGAGGGGCTTGTTGGAGGTCCCTCGGGTTTCCCAGGGGACTATGCAGGATAGGGCGTTCTCGGTGGCCGCGCTGCACCTTTGGAATTCCCTCCCAGTGGGGGCCCATCTGGCCCCGGACCTCCCGACTTTTTGTAAGAACTGTAAGACCTGACTGTTCCATCAGGCGTTTGGCGAGGGAGAGGGGTGATGGGTTGGATGGGGTATGGGAATCGGAAAAGGGTGTGGTGGGGCTTTTTGTGTTTTTATTATTATTATTATTATTGTTATTTATTGAGAGATAGATTTTAATTGTTTTACTGTATTTTATTGTATTTTGTATTCATTGCTGTTAGTCACCCCGGGCTGCTTTGGCAGGAGGGGCGGGATACAAGTTTTCTAAATAATAAATAAGTAAATAAATAAGTAGGAAGTGTTCCAGGTTTAGCCTTTCATCATTTTATCACTCTTCTCAAGGGTAGGGAACCTATCCCCTCCCATGGGCCACTCTGAAAATTAGAATAAGCTCTGCAGTTTATTGGTGTGGAGGTGTTTAAGGAATGTGCTTAAGATGGGGGGAAAGAAGGGGAGAGTCCAGATCATGAATCTATGCTAGGGAATCTAACTGCCGTCCTTGGGTGCATGCCAACATCTCCACTCTTTTCCCCTGAGCTCAGGCCTGGCCCTAGAATTTGTGGGGGCCCGGGCAAAGATAAAATGTGCAGCCCTGGTAGCCCCTCCTCCATGGCCACAGCTCCTCTGGAACACCCTGTTCATGGACCTAGAGGTGGTTGTGTTTGGAGCCTTGCTGGGAGGGAGTGGTGAAAACAGGGACCACTAAGAAGCCCTTAGAAGTAGAGAAAATGGTGGGGCCCAGAACAGTTTTGCCCGGGTTGCCCTGTGGTAAGGCTGGCCCTGCCTGATCTCACTCTTTTTATGTGCTTGAGGGTTCCATGGGCCAGATGCAGGAATTAGAAAGGGGGCAAATAAAAAAATAACTGTAGGCCAGATTTGGTCCACAGGGTGCAATTTCCCAATTAATGTTCTGCGCAGTTGTCTGCTTGGAACAGTTTGAGACCACACGTTAATTTCACTTAGTGCCTATAAAAACAGTTTAAAAACCCTGTTTCTGCTGTCATAAAGTTCAGACATTTGAACCAGTGACCTGGAGGTGAAAGGTTTTTTAATCTATTATATTAGTAATCCCTTAGACTGTTCCCCCTCTGCCCCTTGAAGATAGTACAAACTATATGGAATAGTTCATATGAACAATGACACTTAAACATTTAATGTTCTTAAGAAAATTCAAAAGTCATGGGATAGGAGGTAGTGTCTTACTATGGATCAGAAACTGGTTAAAAGATAGAAAACAAAGGGTTGGACTAAATGGTCAGTTTTCACAATGGAGAGATGTAAAAAGTGGTGTGCCTCAGGGATCTGTTTGGACCGGTGCTGTTTAATGTATTCATTAATGATTTGGAAAAGGGTGTTAAGAGTGAGGTGATCAAATTTGCAGACGACACCAAGTTATTCNGGGGGGGAGGGGGGCAAGGAAGACCTGTGAAGGGGGGTGCAGGTTCCACAGGGAAAGGACTCAGGTCAAAGGGGAGAGGTTCACAGGGCTTGCACGCAAAGGGGAAGGGGAAGGTATGAACCCAGGAAGGGGAGGGGGAGCACACACGAGCCCGCAGGCTCACTCAACCGCCCACTCACCAGGAGGAATCATGGGAGATGGGGAATTCACTCAAACATGTAAACACACTAGGGGCCCACCCACACCTGCATTTGGTCACAAAAGGGAAATGGAAAACAGGATGGGGCAGGGGGCTGGGAAGGAAGGGGCACGACAATCCACGAATAATTCAGTCACAAATATCAAACACTTAGCTTTCAGGGGGGCCCAGTCTCTCCAGGCGTTCTAGCTCTGTTCACCGGTGCTGAGTGTTCTCCAGCGCTGGCAATTGAAGTACTAACCCTGCCCTCGTGCATGCCTGGAGGCACGCAGAGCGCCGCAATGGGGGGCAGGGCTCCGCGACGTCCTGGGAGGGTCTGGGGCAGCCTGCTGTGCTAGGGCCGTCATCAGAACCCCCGGAGGGGGGCGGCAATGTCAGAGTCGGTGCTTCAGCGTCTTCGGAGGCGAGGGGACGGGGCCTCTCCGTGCCGGGGACAGCCGCTGGGCCGAGGAGCGACTGCAGCAGCTGACACTACCTAAAGTTTCACACAACATAAGGAATGGGCTGTTGTTTGTTTCCCTTTGCAGTTGCCAAATGTCTCCTATGAATTTATGTCACTATCTTCCTACCCCAAGTGGGCTACCTATGGTGACAGTTCGGAAGCTTCAGTTGGTACAGAATGTGGCGGCCTGGCTCTTGGTGGGGCTGGGTCGCCGGGAGCACATTACACCAGTGCTCCAATCGCTGCACTGGCTGCCAATAGTCTTCCGGGCTCGATTCAAAGTCTTGGTTTTGACTTTTAAAGCCTTACATGGCCTGGGCTATGCCTACTTGCGAGACCGCCTCATTCCCCGGGTTCTGGACCGGCCCCTGCGGCCATCTGGGGGAGGGGCTTGTTGGAGGTCCCTCGGGTTTCCCAGGGGACTATGCAGGATAGGGCGTTCTCGGTGGCCGCGCTGCACCTTTGGAATTCCCTCCCAGTGGGGGCCCATCTGGCCCCGGACCTCCCGACTTTTTGTAAGAACTGTAAGACCTGACTGTTCCATCAGGCGTTTGGCGAGGGAGAGGGGTGATGGGTTGGATGGGGTATGGGAATCGGAAAAGGGTGTGGTGGGGCTTTTTGTGTTTTTATTATTATTATTATTATTGTTATTTATTGAGAGATAGATTTTAATTGTTTTACTGTATTTTATTGTATTTTGTATTCATTGCTGTTAGTCACCCCGGGCTGCTTTGGCAGGAGGGGCGGGATACAAGTTTTCTAAATAATAAATAAGTAAATAAATAAGTAGGAAGTGTTCCAGGTTTAGCCTTTCATCATTTTATCACTCTTCTCAAGGGTAGGGAACCTATCCCCTCCCATGGGCCACTCTGAAAATTAGAATAAGCTCTGCAGTTTATTGGTGTGGAGGTGTTTAAGGAATGTGCTTAAGATGGGGGGAAAGAAGGGGAGAGTCCAGATCATGAATCTATGCTAGGGAATCTAACTGCCGTCCTTGGGTGCATGCCAACATCTCCACTCTTTTCCCCTGAGCTCAGGCCTGGCCCTAGAATTTGTGGGGGCCCGGGCAAAGATAAAATGTGCAGCCCTGGTAGCCCCTCCTCCATGGCCACAGCTCCTCTGGAACACCCTGTTCATGGACCTAGAGGTGGTTGTGTTTGGAGCCTTGCTGGGAGGGAGTGGTGAAAACAGGGACCACTAAGAAGCCCTTAGAAGTAGAGAAAATGGTGGGGCCCAGAACAGTTTTGCCCGGGTTGCCCTGTGGTAAGGCTGGCCCTGCCTGATCTCACTCTTTTTATGTGCTTGAGGGTTCCATGGGCCAGATGCAGGAATTAGAAAGGGGGCAAATAAAAAAATAACTGTAGGCCAGATTTGGTCCACAGGGTGCAATTTCCCAATTAATGTTCTGCGCAGTTGTCTGCTTGGAACAGTTTGAGACCACACGTTAATTTCACTTAGTGCCTATAAAAACAGTTTAAAAACCCTGTTTCTGCTGTCATAAAGTTCAGACATTTGAACCAGTGACCTGGAGGTGAAAGGTTTTTTAATCTATTATATTAGTAATCCCTTAGACTGTTCCCCCTCTGCCCCTTGAAGATAGTACAAACTATATGGAATAGTTCATATGAACAATGACACTTAAACATTTAATGTTCTTAAGAAAATTCAAAAGTCATGGGATAGGAGGTAGTGTCTTACTATGGATCAGAAACTGGTTAAAAGATAGAAAACAAAGGGTTGGACTAAATGGTCAGTTTTCACAATGGAGAGATGTAAAAAGTGGTGTGCCTCAGGGATCTGTATTGGGACCGGTGCTGTTTAATGTATTCATTAATGATTTGGAAAAGGGTGTTAAGAGTGAGGTGATCAAATTTGCAGACGACACCAAGTTATTCAAGGTAGTTAAAACACGAGCAGACTGTGAGGAACTGCAACAGGATCTTACGACACTGGGTGCCTGGGCATCTAAATGGCAAATGAGATTTAATGTGGACAAGTGCAAAGTGATGCACGTAGGGAAAAATAATCCAAACTATGCGTACACAATGCTGGGTACTAAGCTAGGAGTTACCACTCAGGAAAAGGATCTGGGGGTGGTTGTGGACAATACAATGAAATCCACAGCGCAGTGCGCAGCAGCAGTCAAAAAAGCAAACAGAATGTTAGGAATTATTCGGAAGGGGATAGAGAATAAAACTGAGGATGTCATAATGCCTCTATACAAATCAATGGTGCGACCGCACCTCGAATATTGTGTGCAGTTCTGGTCGCCCCATCTCAAAAAAGACATAGCTGAACTAGAAAAGGTACAGAGAAGGGCAACAAAAATGATCAAGGGCATGGAAGGGCTCCCGTATGAGGAGAGGCTTGGTAGGTTGGGGCTCTTCAGTTTGGAGAAGAGACGACTGAGAGGAGATATGATAGAGGTCTATAAAATCATGAGTGGTGTGGAACTAATAAACAAGGAGCAGTTATTTACCCTCTCAGCTAGTACTAGAACTAGGGGACACTCCATGAAACTCATGGGTGGCAAGTTTAAAACAAATAAAAGAAAATATTTTTTCACTCAGTGTATAATTGGGTTGTGGAATCTACTGCCAGAGGCTGTGGTAAGGGCCAGTACTATAGCTGAGTTTAAAAGAGGTTTGGACAAGTTTCTGGAAGATAGGTCCATTAGCAGCTATTAGCCAGGGAGGATCAGGGAACATGACGGGAGCTGGGGGAAAACAACAGGGAATGAATCCCCCATCGTGACCTGTTGGGTGCTTCTCCCAAGCCAGCGTGATTGGCCACTGTTGGAGACAGGATGCTGGACTAGAAGGAGCATTGGTCTGACCCAGTATGGCACTTCTTATGTAAAATGTGGTCCTACTTTGAAAGGGCCTTCCATTTTGAAAGCTTGTATCAATTTGAAAGTGATTTCTTGTAATTTAAAAGAAAAATGAAAATGGCAGTCTGTCTCAAAATGGGGAAAAGCTTTAAAGTGTAATCTTTATAAAATAATATCACATCTCTGTGGTAATGATTTTACTGCATTTATAAATAAGCAGACAACTCCATAGGTACAGTTCTGACATACTCTCCTAAAAGAAGTAAATTGCAAATAGAGAGTGTCAAATCTAGACAGTGGATAGAGCACTGGAATGAGCATGACGAGACATAGGCCCTATTCCCAGTTTTGCAGCTGAATTGCTCTGCAACTTTAGAGTAGTCATCTCACCTCTCTGTGTTTCAGTTTCTCTTTTCTAAAATGCAGGGCTAGATTAAAAGACATGGGGGTTCTTTACTAAGGCCGTGTTTAAACTGGCACGGCTGAGGGGTGCGTCCGTGGAAGATGGGTGAAGTAACCACCCACAATGGGTGAGTGGGGAGGAATTCAAATGGACACGGAACAGGGAGGTCATGGCACCCATGCACCAAACACCCAACTACCTGGTCCTCCACTAATTGAACACGCTCACTGTTTACATGGACATTCACTCCTCTGCTTTGAGGAAGGCCACACACCCCACATGACTTGGCAACATGGCAAACAAAGAGCAAGTGAAGCCACAGCTCCGTCACTGCCCATTCCCAACCAGATTCCATGTGGGTTGCGGAGAAGGGAAGGTGCACTACAGCAACACAAATGGTGCCCGAGCCACCAGACAACTGAGCGTCAAAAGCCCAAAATCTCTATTACAACAGCACGCAACCCATGGCCAGCACAGGAAGAATAGGGGAAGGCAGCAGGGAGTCCGAAGACACAAAAGTCATGCCAGTAGGGGACAAAAAGCAGCACCACCCCTATGTCCGGCAGACAGGATGGCCCAAAACAAACAGGGCCGCAACCACAGGACACATTGGGTGGGAACAAACAGAACACTAAGTCCACCGGTATACCATTTTAATGCCACAAGTAACCCATGCAATGCATGGTGCAGGGATGCACAAGGCAACAGTACAGGCCGACAACATGACTGGAAAGGTCAAAGCTGATGTCACAGTGGTCCCAAAGTGGGAGCTAGCTCCATGGGAGGTAATACCCATACAGACACCTGCTCCACAGAGAGGGATCCCAGGCTTGGGGCGATGAACAAGACACAGAATGACCCACACAAGCAGCCCAAAGTGCAATGACAAGGCCCACTGGAGCGGACAATCCAGGGCTGCACTGATAAGAGAACAGCACCACAAGGATGGTGGGAAGGGAACACACATCGACTGCCCCAAGACAATCCCCGCATGCACCTTCCCTCCCCCCACCCTCAGTCGAGGAGAGCAAAGCATCCCCAGCAGGAATGAGAACATAGCCAGCGCTGTTCATAACAAAACAAAATCATATTTATTGAAAACAGCAGATTAACAAAAGAAAACTAGGGATGCCTCATCCAGGCCCTGCTCCATCGAGCACTCTGGGCCTGGGAGAGGTCATGCACCTGGCGGGAGACATCCAGGAGCAGTGCCATTATCTCATCCTACTCTAGGGATGGGCGAACGCGGTTCGGTAGTTCGGTGTTCGGCCCGAACTCGGCCTGTTCGGACAACCGAACACGAACACGAACGCACCGAACGGACCGAACACCGAACACCGAAATGGCGAACACACCGAACCGAAC
>QEPC01010935.1:1188635-1206693 GCA_003113815.1 Sphenodon punctatus
CGAACCACCCGAACACCGAACAACCGAACACGAACGTACAACCCGATGGCGAACGAACCGAACGGCCGAACACGAACGTACGACCTGCCCGAACAACCGAACACGAACGGCCGAACACGAACGGCCGAACCGAATGGGCGAACGCGAGGCACGACCGAACGACCGAACATGAACACACGAACCGAACGCGGCCGAACCGAACGGCCGAACGCGAACACACGAACCGATCGCGGCCGAACCGAACGGCCGAACACGAACCGCGATCTGTTCGCCCATGCCTATCCCACTCCTTCGCCTTCTCCTGCATGAGCACTCACTCTGAAAGAGAGAAAATGAGAGATCTTAGTGAAGCCTGCCCCCGTCCGCATGCATCCCCTGTAGCCCATTGCAGAAAAAGGGTGTGTCAATATGAAAGCACAAAGAGGGGACACTAATGGGGGGACCCGCTGCAGGTCCTGGCCCATCTCTGCCGCGCCACCCCCATGTGGTGAACAAAACACATGTGTGACGATGGCCTTGTAGTGGGCTATAAGCCCTTTTAAAAAATCAACGAAGTCTGAACTCCCAGAGGTCCAGAAGAGTACATAGTTTAATGAAACAAGAAGAAAAACACAGTATCATATGCACACAGGTGAGAACATTGAGTATAGTTGGTATCCTGCTTGATAAGGTAAGGAGAGAGTTCTTGTTGTTCACAATATTGGTAGCTTTAAAGATGAACCCCGCTGTCTCTTGACACCACTTTGTGGTTCCTCAATACTTTTACAAATTAGAGGCCGCCTCACTCAGTTACCCCTTGAACCTGGGTAACTTTTTTCTGCCTTCACAGCAGTCCACCACTCACCACAGACTCTGTTCCTGGAGAGACCCCAGTCCCTCTCCTTCTCTCCCCTCCTGGTTCCAACTGCCCCTCCTTTTCCGAAACCCTCTACATTCCATTCCAGACCCAGCATCAGCCAGCCTTTTCTTTGCCCCTGCAGCCTGTCCCTAAGAGATCCCGTCACAACATGTCTTTTAGAAGTAGATGAGGGTAGATGTACAAAACACGGCTACAGACTGCCTATCCACGCATCCCCGAGCAACCAAAGGTAGCTCCATGGAGGCTTTGGCCTGGCCAATCCTTGAACCTCGCTGCACCTGCCCCATCATGGAGCACAACACAGGTTTCGGGTCATGGCTTAACGGGAACTAGATCAAGTTGTGGAATACACTTGGGGGGACCACCTCCTCCTCCCTCTGCCATGGTGCTGTCGAGCCAAATGAGGGCATATGGAGGGGCGTGGCCAGGACCATCAGCAGGTCATGCACGGATCATCAAAGTGAGGCTAAGGTACACAGCCCACAGAGAAGGGGTAACCCCCAAAAAAGACACCCAGAGGGAGCACTCTATCCCTTCCGTGAAGGCCATCCATGGCGGCCATGACTGATGAGATGGGTGCAGCGCTCCAACAATTCTTGCAGGCCATTGATGTTCTGTACAGCAACAGCACATCTCAAAGACTGAAAAGGGCATGGATGAGATTGTGGGCAATAAGGCGATCCAAACAGGCCAGGAGGAGGCAGATGAATGCCATGCTGGGGGTGGGGTGGGGGGTGGGTTCCTGTGCATCCTGGTTATTGACAACGAACATTGCTCTGGTCACCTGTGGCATTCACCAGACCATCCCCACAGAGAAAAGGGCATGGGTCCAGTTCAGGAGTGAGGACCGGTGGGAGACCATCCTGGCCACCTGGGGGATGACCATTGGACAGTGCATTTCAGAATGCCCCAAAGTCTACCATCCCACCTTGCTGGTATCCTACGCCCACACCTGGAGAAGAAAACCACCAACATGAGGGACCCCATACCAGTGGGCAAGCACGTGGCAATAACCTTGTGGGAAGGATGGCTGGTGAGCCCCAATTCCTCCCACAGTGTGTCACAGCAATTCAGGGTGAGAACCTCCACCATCACTAAGATCCTCATCAAAGTGTGCACAGCCATTGTGAAGGAACATATGGAGTGGGTGATCCAGCTGGTTGAGCCTGAGGAGATGATCAATGGCTTCACCACAATGAGCTTTTCCCACTGCCTCAGGGTCATAGATTGAACCCACATTCCCATTATCTTTCCCCAAACAGCAAGGACAACTATCTTAATAGAAAGGGTCAGTTCTCTGTGTCCCTTGAAGCCATCATGGACCACAGGGGCCATTCTGTGGATGACTTTACCTGAGTGTCAGGAAGGAGCTACGATGTGAGGATCCTCTGAACTTCACTATTCTTTGCATGGACGTACATGGGGGAAATTGCCCCAAATATATATACAGAGTTATTGAGGGCATGCCTATGCATCCCATTATCATCAGGGATCCAGCCTAGCCAATAACACCCTGGCTAATAAAGGCATACCCCATGCCATGAACACCTGTCCAGGCACTCTTTAATAACAAGGTGTGCTCTGCCCGCTGTGTTGTGAAACATGCATTCGGGGTTCTTAAAATGTGGTGGCGTCTCTTGTGGAATTGTAATGACTTCAACATGGATAAGGCCCCCATGCTAGTGACAGCGACATGTATAATCCACAATATCTGCGAGACCCAGGGGTGCCCTTGACTATCCTCTCCTGCCTTCTCTGGATGATCCAGTGTCCCTGTTCCAATGTGACCATGGTGGCGCAGAGAGGCGCTTATTCCACTGGAACCAGGACGTCCTCGCTCTCCACATTAACCACATACCTGGTGGACAGTAAGTAGGTAACTGCTTCTCCAACACCCTCCATGGTCTGCACCCATCTGAAGATAATGATGATGATAGCTAAATAGATTAGATAGATATCACTTCATTGTATATAATAAACACACTATGGTTAACGGGCATATGTGTGTGTTGTTTACCCCATTTGGCCTATGCTGGCCTTCCTTCTTTTCTACAGCCGTTAAGAGGGCTGTCCTTGCATTTTGAATGGGAATCCAATGGGGAGCCCCGCCCCCACCGTCCAATTGATACCCTGCTGGGGGAGTGGGAGGTGACTGCATTTCACTTCTGTGGGGTTGGGGCCATGGTAAAGTGGGAGCCAGCACGCCCATCTCTTTAAGGGGTCCTGCCCGGGCTGGGAACGTATCACAAGGAGGGAGGGCTCGGTTGCTGGCCAGGCATTGTGCCTCTCTAGCCCTTGCGTAGCCTTTTCTCCATGGTGTTGTCGGACCTGTCTCACGAATGGGTGTGCTGCCCTGTGCACATGGGCCGGTGAGGGGTGACCACTCATGCCCACCCATCTCCACCGATTCCCCTGCATGGAGCAACCCTGCTTTTTTCAGTTGCTCCATGTGGCGAGGTGGGCAGGGGCGCGTGGGTCACAGAAACACACACACACACACCGCCTCTTTTACACAGGCATTTGCACACATGGGGGAATGGGTGGACCTGCATGGTAGTGTCTCATGTAAAAATGGCCTAAGTCATTCTTTGGGAGCCCCACCCAGAACACCTACACGCTTATGGTTCTGGTATGCAGCATCTCCTGTGGTTCAGCCAGACTTCCACCTGATGCCCGTGCTAAGCTTCCACATTCTGCTCACTGTCTTTGTGAAAGATTTTCCTCAGCCCTGGCATGACTCTGACAAAGGGCATTTTTAAACGAGACACCCCCACGTATGGACGCTCACAGTCCATGTGGGGGCGGTCTCATTTGAATACAGGTGTGTAGGAGTACGTGCTCCCATGGCCCACGCACCACACACCCAGTCTGTGCATGGGGCACTCCGGGAAAAGCCAGAGTGCCCTGTGCACAGGGCTGCTTGTTTGAAACGCTCCTCCACGCATGGCAGCCACACGTCCACCCCCAATCACAAACCCCACCCCCAACCTTTCTTGTTTAAAAACACCCCAAGAATGTGGAGGGGCCAGCATCAGGCATGTGGCGAGAGGATCAGGACTACAAATTTGGCAATGCTGACACTACTATGTTGTGTCCCTGCCCCACTATTTTGCCAGCTGAGCTGTGTTTGGCAACCACAATGCAATCTCTGGGTTCCCACCACGCTAGGCTGATGTGCCAGCACAAACAAGCTGACCGACCACGTAAGCGAGACCCTGCCAGCACTGCATTAAGGGGCAAATGCCAACCGTGTGGCTGCATAGGGCCTTATGTGCTGGGGGACCCACAAGGATCCCCATATTGGTGTCCATCTTGAAATGCCAACATGAGTGTAAAATGTGGTGTAAAGTACAGACCTGCAGTGCCTCAAACATGGGGAGCCTGGCTATGGAGGACTTGCAGAAAATCAAGAGAGGGCCCCCCAGAACATGGGGCCCATGAATAAACTAGAAATAACATGTGCATAATATACAGGGTAATGCAGGGAACCTCCACCACTAACGGGGATGCTATGTTTAAATGAACATAAACAATTAATTATAGTAACATTTTCTTTATTTTTCTAATGGGTGAGCCAGCATGTTTCCAGTCAGGACAGGGACATTGCTAGCTACTGAAAAAAAATTGGGCTCAGGCCCAAGAAATTACTAAAGACCATTCTGAAACTACGCTCTGCTGCTCTGTCCTGGCCCCTGAAAGCCGGAGTTCTGGGGAAAACATTTGGGGGCCGTGCCCTGTGGGCCACCCCCTAGTAATGCCCCTGATTCCAGCAAACATTCCTATGTTAGGAACAGGATCATACAACTATTTTGTACAGGGCTTCCACTTCCCCGAATTCAGCACTTGGACCCCCTTTGACTGACGTGTGTATTGTAATATCTTAATAATACAATCATACAGATAGATCAGTACACTATATGTTTGTTTCTACTCAGAAGGCATTTCACTACCAGACACTCTGAACAGTGTTCATAATAGCTACCTTCTCTTACACCATTCCTTAAAGACCACATAGGGGTTTTGCTTTATATGTAATTTAAAGATTGAAAACAGGTTAGATTCTTGTATGTCATTCTCAAGGCTGGAGGGCTAGAGTGAAAGGGAAAGAAATGATTTACTGCATGAGCAAGTGTAAAATGTATGCATTAATAAATTTTACAGTATGCATGCTTTACTCATATGGAGTTTAAGCCTGGATTTCTTTTTTTAAATATTAAACAGAATAAAAGGATATCTCTTCAAAATTTCCCTTACTGATAATAGTGAACAGTTAAGAATGTATATTTATTTTTTGTGAAGTAACCTCATTACAGCAGGGTACCTTTCCCCTCTGACAGTAATGCAGAGTCCTTATCTTCATATTTTCATAATGAAAGCTCCCCAAGCACAGGCTACTGTGGCAGATTTACAGCCTTTGAGCGAGAAAACTGACAGGCATTTTAATATGAAAGGAGATATGATGTCTTTAATGTACAGTGATGTCACTTCTAACAAGGTAGAAGCAGCTTTTTGCACTGCAATCACCATATCAAGTGAAACTTGCCTACTGCATGAATAACCTTTTAACCCAAGGAAAGGTCACAAATACTAGAAAAAAGAAGTGACACTGCTTATTCAGGTGGAAGGGCACACTCTAAGGTTAGAGTAGCAAGCCTACTGTGGATGTGCATTAGCTGCAGGAAGTTGAAGCTGGGAACAGTCTAGACAGTACTAACCTTGGGAACAGAAAAGACAAGGCAGGATACTGAAAGGATAATGAACATTCTCAAGGGAGTGTTAAAATGAAAGCTAGATTGCCTGTTGACCATCCTTTCCCCCTCTTATTCCACCTTGATTGGACCTAATACCTTGAAAGTGATATTGACAGCAATACAGTCAATCATAGTTGACTGAAGAATTATTTCACTAAGATAAATTTCACTACAAGCAAATGCAAGAATTTGAAGGTCTTTTATTAGTGATATAGGCCTTGGAAGTCTAGTCTTTGTTTTAAGAAATATTACCAATAATTTTAAGGTTACTTTAGCGACTGGTTTTCAAATGCTCTTCTTTTAAACCCTTAATTAAGCCTGCTGTCTTCTTCTGACTGAGTTGCATAGATTTTTATTACATAATACTGAAGCTTCAAAACTGCTTAATCTGTTTATGTGAAAAAAGTCTCTGAAAGGTTTAAGATGGCTGAAATTCAGTGCTCAATAAGTGTCTTCTCTTATGTTAGTGTATAAATGAAAAATGGTCAAGATTCCAGAAAATTCAGAATGAGAATGATTATCATGTCATCCTGTATTTTGACACTTGAATCTTGAAGGACATACTCAGGAATGAATAGAGCAGTGGGTGAATAAGAAGTAGGGCTTTGTGGTTTACTGACACCAGTACATCTGGGCACGTAGGGTTCCTGTGGTACTAGAAATGATCATTGGTTTACAGGTACACTAACCAACTCAGATTATACAAAAAGGCAACGTAAGAAATTCTGGTATTGCTACTAACTTTGTGTCTCCGCTTTAAGCCCAGTAATATACCTGTCAGGGGGGGATAAGGGTCAGGGCATGCAGGAGATGAAGGGTAGGGCTGGGAGACGACAGACCTGGAACCTAGAGAGGGTTAGCAACAAGGAAAGGGGACACCTCTTGCCCATCCTCCAGTCTGAAGGAGAATTAAGCTCATCACAGAGAACCAGCCTTGCCAGCCTCAGAGAGCATACAAACTCATCACTCAGGTCCAGGAAAGAACAAGAAATCAAAGACAAGGAGAAAAAGAAGGGCCTAGAAGAGGGTATGCGTCCTGCCCGGTATGCGTGTTCTCACCCAGATGGGCTACAGCTGGGTGCGGATGTTCCGGGCCCACATTTCTGGCCCAGCCACCACCCTGACATCATACTGACCCAGTTGGGCCAAAGCGAGCCAAAGCACACCAGCATGATTTATTTACTTTATTTTAACAAATTTTGTTACCCTGCCAAATACTGAATGTCTGTTAACACCCAGTAAAGCACTTACATTCATGCCTAATTTTAAGTATGGGCACAGGTCCCAATGAATCTTGTCAAGGGGGACAATTAGGCACACAAAGCTCCCTCATTAAGTATCTGTGGCTTAAATTTGGACTGTGCAGGGGCAATAGGGGCAGAAGCCTCAGGCCCCACAGTTTGGTTCCTCCTGCGATTTATGGGGCCCCGCAGGAAGTGCTACGGCTACACCTGTCATACCATCACTGCCAATTCTAATGGGTCCCAGGAGTCCCAACAATACTAATGCCATTCTTAAAGGGCCAGCTACCACTCCTCAGGCTTGTGGCAGTGGTGGGTCTGCTGTGGACCCCTGGAGGGCTGTGTTGGGCAGCAGTGGGAGTCCCTCAAGCCTCCAGGGCTTACCAGGTGGGTAGCTAGATTGGGTTGGGGCAGGAAGGCGGGGCCTGGCAGTCAGGAAGAAGCAGTACGTGCCCATCCGTGGAACATGGACACACACACACACACACCATGCCCCCTCAAAAAGACTGCCCTATTGGGTCAGATCGAGGGTCCACAAAAATTAATTCTTTGTGTTCCTAAGCAGACACCAGACTGTCAATAGGGTGGCCAGCTATGCAATTGGATATGCTGCACTGGAGGCAATGCAACCCTGCAACCTGTATCTTTCATAAGTGCCCTCTAAAATTTGCATATCTGGCCACCCTGTCAATTGTTAAAGGGACATAACAGGGAGGGCAGGGCCATGGAGGCCCTGATTTTTATTTTCACCTGGGGGCCCACAAATTCTAAGGTTGGCCCTGAGTTGTGGGTGTGTGTGAGAGTATTTCATTTTATGTTGAATAGCTAATTTTACAATTATTTAATGACTTATAGACATGTGGCCACCACTGACAATTTTGACTGAGATTGTTTTTTATAAGGAAATGGATAAAAATGAACAGTTCATAGGGGTTATTCATGTAACTTTTTCTGCACTGTGCAGAGTGACAGGCACATACCGCTGTGTATTTGAAAATATGTTGCATTCAGAAATATTAATTTGCTGATTTAAAAACCCTTGATTCAAATAGCACCATTTACAATTCTATCCAATGAGACTACTTTGAGATTCCGGACCATGCATGCAGCATCATTCATATTCAGCTTAAATGTCCCAGATCGGTGAGAATGACATCTGACTTTCTAAGCATCTCCTCTTTATGGCAAATAGAAGGTCATAGTAGGAAAACTGGTAATTTTAGCTCAGTCACTACTATGATTTCTATAAATTTTGCTAATCTTTCCTAGTTAATGGTTTATTCAGATTGAGATTGCTTGGTTTCTTCTGACTTGTGCATCAAATGTACCTCTGGAATAGCAAGTCTCAGTGGGAAAAGATAAGTTATTTTCTTTAAGTAGACCAGTTCTCTCTGAAAACTAATGGTGCCTTATGAAGATCCATTAGCATCCTATTAGCCACCAATGCTAAAAAAAACTTTGCTCTCATGGCCCTTTGAGAAGGTA
This sequence comes from Sphenodon punctatus, assembly GCA_003113815.1. NCBI lineage: Eukaryota > Metazoa > Chordata > Lepidosauria > Sphenodontia > Sphenodontidae > Sphenodon > Sphenodon punctatus. The sequence continues at coordinate 1,196,972 of QEPC01010935.1, forward strand.
AATACTGCAGAAATTATAGCCAATGATTTCTGAGGTCTGGAACCAGCTGAATCTGGGTGGCTGTACTGCCAACAATATTCAGAGCATAATGGTAATCGGGGAACTTGCTCCAGTAGAACATAATATTAGTATTAACCTCAGTGACAGGTAATGTACTGTCCCTTTTAATGAGTGATGTTAGGGCTTCTCGGATGGACAGGTTCCAAGTCGAAGAGCAATGTAACCTTTTCTTCCCTGTTACGCCAGGTGTGATATATAAACCACAGTGGGCTAGATTTGACCTATAAAGCCCTAAACGGGCTGGAGACTGGGTCCCTCCTACCTGAGGGTCCCTCCTACCTCATTCCCCAGGTGCTGAACCAACCTCTGCGGTTGGCCAGGGATGCCCTCCTGGAGGTTCCATACTGGCGACAGGTGGTTACTATGAGGAGGGTGGTCTCGGTGGCCACTCCGTTGCTGTGGAACTCTCTCCCAGTAGAAATCCACCGCTGCCCAGATTTGCTTGCCTTCCCGCGGCAGTGTAAGACTTGGATGTTCCGCCAGGTGTTGGGTGAAGGGAGGGGGTTATATTGGTTTTATGGGGTTTAAACTGTTTTATGTCCCTATTTAAATCTGGTTTTGATGTGTTTTATGTATTTTGCATTTTATACTTTTATTGTAAGCCACCTCGAATTGTCAAAGGCAAGAGAGGCTGGGGTAGTAAGTTTATAAAAATGAATAAATATAAAATATAAATATATAAATAGAGATTAAGTCTATCAGCACTACAAACAATCATTTAATTCCCAAATTAACCTTCTCCCTTGTTTTCCACTGAAGTGCTTTGGACCTGGTACAACACTGATAAAACCATGTTCAAGCAAAATAAGACAATAGGGGAGGGGGATGGAATACAGGGCCTTTTTCCTACAAGGCAGCTCAAACACATTCACTGGGGAGACAAGTGAAGCATTTCTAAGAAAATCATTGCTGATTTGACTATCCTATTCATTAAATGTATCCTGTATCTGTAACCATCTGTCTCTGTCCCATTGTGAGGTAACATTGCTCTCATAAGCTCAAACAAACATACCCTGCAAATGTACTTAATTTGCAAGTCTAGTGACCATTTTTCATAGCTGGTCGTGGGTAAATGAAATTGTATCCATTTGTCAGAGCCCTGTCCACAGCTCTTCTTCTCTCGCTTTTGTTCTCGAATAGAGTCACATTTTCATACACATTTCTGTGTGTGATTTCTTGGCACCGATATTTTTAAACGTCTACGAAAGATTTTAGGAAATTGCCTATTTTTGTGTGTTTACAGCTGAGATTTTCTTGGGCACATTTGGTCTCTCTGCACCTTCCCTCCAACTCCCCCTTATCCCCTCCAGAAAGTGCTCACTCGAAATAGACCTATTTCTTTCAAATGCTGAAAGGTGGAAGTGACTAATTAAACCTGTTCATCTGACAAGGGCCCGCAGAGAGGGGTTCTCGGTTGCAGCCTCAGTATTGTGGAATTCCCATCCCCGGAAATCTGTTAGACCTGGCCATATTCCAGAGACAGTGTCAAACGTTTCAGAAAAGCATTTGGCAGGCAGGGATGGGGATGGGGTTGGGGTGGGTTTTAGGGGTAAGGGTCAGTTTTTAAAGGATTTTGATTGAATTTTCTGTTTTAATTGCTGTAAGTCACCTGAGCCTACACAGAAGAGTGGGGTAGAAACTTAAATAAATAAGTCCACTAATCAGCACTAGAAGAAGTACAGCTGTACCAGTGCTAGAAGTGCTTGCTCAAGCTTTGGAACAGCAGAAATGAAGCAGCTGTGATTCAGATGAAACATACTGTCTGTTAACTACAGTTACAACAGACTGACTCTTGCTCTAGCTATGTCACTGATTTGTCTTCGGAGCCACCTAAATGCTTTGTGTCTCAGTTTTCCCATATGTAAAATGGCTATACTGATACTCTCCTTTTCTACAATGCTTTCAGATAAGCCTATATTATTAAACCATTTAAAAGCTCTTATTTTGTTATGATTTATTATTTTGATTGAAGATTACATAAGTAGAATGAGGAGAAGAAAGCTATTGAAGCTCAGGGCCAGCGTGTGACTGAAGTGTCTTCCAGACCCCTGAAAATATCTGAATCTCTCCCCTCCAGACACAATCTGAAAATATAGCAGCACCACCACAAGCCTGTCAGAGCCAAAAGAACAGCTCAGTGCAGATCTGTCAGTCAGTGCCCCATCTATCACATTAACAGAAATAGGGTAGTAGAGTGTCACTGCCTACAAGGAGCTCTGCTGTTATACCTGCAAATGTGTTGCTATGGTTCTTACTTAATTTATGTAATTAAATAATTACAAAGAGCAGTGTATTTTATTCATATGAATATATGCTGGGGACTACACTATATTTCTTGAGTTATGATCTAGACTAGAACTGAAAGGAACAGCAGATTATGTATTTGTGAATGTTATTTACACGTTTGGATAATGTTTGGATAAAGGAGTGCCGTACTGGGTCAGACCACTAGTCCATCAAGCCCAGCATCCTGTCTCCAACAGTGGCCAATCTCTGTCTCTTAGGAGAGGTACCCGACAGGTCACAATGAGCAATCTAGTCCCCGTTGTTCCAGCCCCCAACAGTAAGAGGTTGCAACCTCCAAGCCTACTTGGCTAATAGCCACTAACTGACCTATCTTCCAAGAACTTATCCAATCCCTTTTCAAAACTAGGTACACTACTGGCCTTGACCACTTCCTCTGGCAGTAAATTCCACAAGTAAATTGTGTTTTGAGTGAAAAAATACTTTCTCTTACTTTTTAAAAATCTGCTTCCAGTTAATTTCACAGAGCGTCCCCTTGGTCTAATACCATTAGAGAGGGTAAATAATGGCTTCCTCTTTACGTGTTCCACCCCTCTCATGGTTTTATAAACTTCTATTATATCCCCTCTAAGTCGTCCTTTCTCCAAGCTGAAGAACTCCAACCTATCAAGTCTCTCTTCATATGGGAGCCATTCCATATCCTTGATCATTTTTGTTGCCCTTCTCTGTATCTTTCCTAGTTCTACTATGTCTTTTTGGAGATGGGGTGACCAGAACTGCACATAATACTCAAGGTGCAGTTGCACTATAGATTTATATAGAGGTATTATGATATTTTCAGTTTAATTCTCTATCACTTTAATTCTGAAGTGAACTCACTTCACTGCCTTGGTTTCCGTGGCTCCATCCTCGACTGGTTCTCCTCCTACCTCTCTGACCGCTCCTTCAATGGGTGTTTTCAGACGTTACGGGGCCGCTTGGCCCCGTACCGAAAACAACCCTTTCATTCCCCGCTGGGGTCACCCGTCACGCCATATCAGATGTGCCGCACGGCCCCGCACCCTCCACGCACCCCGCCGCCCACCCTCCAGGGAGACGGGCAGGCGGTGGGGCCACTGCAGCCGCCGCATCAGGCCAGATGTGCCGTGGCCTGGGATCCCGCCGGGGATCCCGGGCCGTGGCAACCGACCAGACGTTACTTTCTTTTGGTCCCCGTTGGGGATCTTTTTGACCACGCTTCCCGGGACATTCCCCCGGCTAGCCCGGGAAGCGTGGTTCAAATTGACCCCTTGTGGTTATTGACCGTGGCGAACATCTGGTGGCCGCCAAACAGACGTTCGAGCCACAGTGACCACAGGTGGGTATTCACCGTGGTTCACTGTGATCTCGTAACGTCTGAAAATACCCAATGTGTCTCCTGCCAACTCCACCTCCTCCTCCCTTCCCCTCTTGGTTGGTGTTCCCCAAGGCTCTGTCCTTGGCCCTCTCCTCTTCTCTATCTATACCCTGTCCCTAGGCAAACTCATTGCCTCCCATGGCTTCCAATATAACCTCTACGCTGACGACACTCAACTCTCTCTCTCTACTCTCTCTCTCTCTCCATCTATTCAAGCTCACCTCATCAGCTGTCTCTCTGATATCTCTACCTGAATGTCTCAACATCAACTCAAACTCAACATGACTAAAAATGAACTCCTTATCTTCCCTCCTCATCCTTCCTCTCCCTCTTCCCTGTCGATCCTCTTCGACGGGGTCACCATCCTTCCCGTCCCCCAAGCCCATAGCTTAGGCTTCATCTTTGACTCACCCCTTTCTTTTAAACCCTACATCAACTCTGTTGCCAAATCCTGTCACTTCTCCCTCCATAACATTGCTAAGATTTGCCCTTTTCTCTCTGTCTCCTCTGCCAAAACCCTTGTTCATGCCCTGGTCATCTCTCGCCTCGATTACTGTAACCTCCTTCTCACTGGCCTCCCCCACTCTCCCCTTATCTCTGTCGAAAACTCTGCTGCCAGGGTTATCCACCTCGCTCGTTGCTTCGACCATGTGCAGCCCCTCGTCTCCTCTCTTCACTGCCTCCCCCTTCCTGAATGAATCCTGCACAAGTTCCTAGTCTTCACCTATAAAGCTGTTCACAATCTTGCTCCCCCCTACCTCTCTGCACTAATTTCCCTCCATACTCCAGTCCATGAACTCTGCTCCTCCTCTGTCCCCTCTCTTGCCCTCCCACACCTCCCTTACTCCCCTAACCGCCTTCGTCCCTTCTCCCTAGCCGTTCCCCATGCCTGGAACTCCCTCCCTGTCCACATCCACCTCGCCCCCTCCCTTCATACCTTCAAAGCCCTCCTCAAGACCCACCTCTTCCGCTCCTTCCTCCCCAACTCCTCGCTCCCCTCACCTAACTCCTGCTGATACCCTCCATCCAGTACAATCTGTTGCCTGATGTTTGTGTTCTCATATCCTCACCACACGGACCAGCCAGCATTATTCTCAATGTAACCAAGTCAAACGCGTGCACCTGGGACCTAGCATCTTCGTGAATGTTACACTTCTTGTCTCTCCTTCTGTTCCCCTTCCTTTGTCTCCCCCCCCTTGCCCCGGTCTCTCAGATTGTAAGCCCTAGGGCAGGGACCATGTCTATTCCATTACTTTGTAAAGCACCAGGTATATTACTTGCGCTATATAAATGTTTGCTAACAATAATAAATAAAATAATATCCCTTTCCAAATGATTTGTAACATTCAGTTTGCTTTTTTGACAACTGCCTCACCCTGAGCTGAGGATTTCAATGTAGCATCCACAGTGACTCCAAGATACTTTTCCTGAGTAGTAACTTCTAATTTAGAACCCAGCATTGTATACGTATAGTTCAGGTTATTTTTCCCTATGTGCATCACTTTACACTTGTCCACAATAAATTTCATCTGCCATTTAGATACCCAGTCTTGCTAGATCCTCCTGCAATTCTTCTCAGTCCACTCAGGTTTTAACTGCCTTGAATAACTTTGGGTATTTTCAAACATTACAAAATCACGCTTAACCACGGGGAATTCCCACATGGTGATCGTGGTCGCGTCACGTCTGTTGGGGGGAACAGAAGCTCCCCGCCAGATGTTCACCCCCGTGAATCACGGGGGGGGGAATCACATTGACCACGCAAACAGAGTTCCTGCCCGGACCATCTCCGTTTGCGTGTTCAATGTGATTCCCCCGTGATCAGGGGGATCATCTCGTCAGCGGCGGGATTCCGGGCCGTGGTCAATGCGGGCAGGTGCTGCGGCTGCATTGGCTGCGGCCTAGGGAGCGCAGGGGGCGGGGCTGTGCGGGCGCACGTTGAGCCGTGCGGCCCCGCCCCGTCCCCGATTCCCTGCCGGGATCAGCCGGCACGTCTGTTAGATGTGCCGGTTTGATCCCAGCAGGGGATCAATAGGTGATTCCGTGCTGGGGCCAATACAGGCCCTGTCACGTCTGAAAATACCCTCTGTGTCATCTGCAAATCTGATCATCTCACTCTTTACTCCCTTCTCCAGATCGTTAATGAATACATTAAATATCACTGGTCCCAGTACAGATCCCTGGGGCACTCCAGTAGTTTCTTCTCTCCATTGTGAAAACTGACCATTTATTCCTACTCCTTGCTGAATTCTGAATAAATATTATCCTGAATAAATAGTGAGGATATTTATAAATATTGAGAATATTTATCCTGAATAAATATTCACACCAAAGCTAATCTTTGCTAGGGTTGCCAGATACGCAATTTCCCCCAGAAAACTTATGACAAATACATATTGCAGGGCCTGTATTAGGCACCACTGCAGGCTCTTCAATCTGTATTTTTCATAAGTGTCCTGGGGAAATTTGCAAATGTGGCAACCTTAATATTTGCATATTTGTCAAAATCCCCATTTTTCCTGGAGTTTTGATTATTTTTGCTTGGATATTCAATCTGAAATGAGGTAGCAGAAAATACTGGGGGCCCACCCCAAACCTGAATCATATAGCTGAACAAAGCAGGCGCAAATACTGTTCCATACCCACTTTGTCAGCCTCGAGATGAAGTGGGCAAATTAAAAAAACACACACCCCAAACCCTATTCGTTGCAGCTATTCATCCCAGCTCTCCTTTAGACCACTGACTCCCAAACTATGGTTCAAGGCTATGGGAAATGGTCCGGTCCACAGCTGATGCATGGAGCCATATTAAATAGTGAAATACATGATTTACAAGGGGAGACTATTGGGGCTGTGATCCTTATAGGGACACCTCCAGCTACTTTGCTGGGCCACAGCTGGCACAGCTACAGCAAAGCGTTAGTTCCCATCAGAGCCATAGCTCTTGCCAATGGGGGATGAGGATTCAGGAGGATAAGTGCATGGACTTGGTCGTGGGGTCCCCCTCTAGGCATAAGCTGTAGTGTTATAGCGGTCCCAAGCCACCTGCATTGCACAGCTGCAACGAAGCTGCATGTTAGCGTGAAAGATAGTTTGAAGGTTGACAATGGTGTGGTGGCTCCACAAGCTTGTGGAGGCTCCAAACCTCCACCTGTTTTGAGAGGCTTAGGCAAATTCTGTTTTGTGGGGATAGATCTCACAGCAGTAGAAACATATTATTGATGAAAAGAGCATTCTTCACTTGGCTCTCTCCTCCACTGAGGTCAGTTATAGGAAGGGGTGGGGAGGCCAGTTCATTGTCTGAGTTAAGATTCTGCTGCTGAGCTGGATGAGCATTAGCTAGTCAGTCATGATCTATTTCTGGTAGTCAGTGATTGATTTCAAATGTAGGAATAAATGTGGTTATCTTTTATAGTGATAGAATTGTCTCTACTGCACAGAAGTGTTGCATTGCAAAGCATTACACATCAACACCTTTGGAGTACAGCAACAGTGATAGCTATATTTCAGACGTTTCCTTAATCATTCAGATCCAAGGAAAGAATGTGCCTTTGAACTGCCTAAGGGACACTGTGATTGGCATAAAGTGCAGTATAAGCCTGTCTTCTGTTAAAGCTTGGCTATTGTGTTCAGTATGGAAACCCATTCTGATCAATGCCACCCAAACATAACCATCAATAAGAGAAACCCATGACAGAAAAGGATTGTTGTCTCATACCACAAAGTGTCCCTTGTTAGCAGCAGCACCATCCTCTTGAATGCTGGGCTCATGGACTAAGGAATAAAATGGCAGCCATATTTTATGCCTACTTAATGCAATTGTTTGTTATGTTAAAACTTGTGTACAGTAGATTTGGTTAATTCAGAATATTGACTTAAATGTTTGCTTCTTACAACTGTGTCTTGTAAATGAGGAAAACAAATACAGCTGAAGCGGCATTTTCTACTTTAGATCTTGCAGTGGATCCTTTGAGAGATGTTCCAATTTGCTCTGTGTCAATACCTGACTTGTATATTCATTTGCATTGCCACTGTCTAACTGCTTTTGTTACATAACGGTATAACTGACCTCTCTCAGTCCATATTTCTTTGTTAGGCAGCATGACTGAGCAGACTGAGAATGGTATTGAGATCCAGGAACACCTGAGCTGCACAGGACTGTTTCTATCACACTATGGTAGCCATGGGAATTTTCTTATACACAGAAAGGTTCAAATATCTTCCTGGAGCAACAGATCTGGTTTGGAATCCAGCCATAGGGCACTTTTACATGGACTGCACGCGTGCCTCTGCTCCTCCTCACCCCATGGCAGACTGTCCATTTAAAGGCGGGCGCCTGGGTGTGAGGCGGAGCAGGCGTCACCAGCACCTGCTCCAGGCTAGCTCCGCTTGCAGTGATCGGATCCGGAACATCCTGGAGCACTACAAGTGGAATGAGTCACCCAAATCCAGAACACTGGCCAGGGGCAGAGCAGCAGTCCGTCTCCTTGGCGGACAAGCCACTGCAGCTTCACTTCAGGCCAAGGCTTGCCCCAGCAATGCCATAGAACTGCAGGTGGCAGTCTAGGGCAGCAGGCAATTCGCCTGCAGCTCTATGGTGTGGGGAAGGAGGACACCGTGCAGGTGGAGTGCAGGCCCCAGCAGCTACCGGATCTGTTTAAATCTAGCACTGTTGGGGCTGCATACAGAGGATGTGGTGCAGAACACCGCCAGAGCAGATCCGGGAATGGTCTGCATCTAAAGATACCCACTGTCACTGTAATTCATGAACCCCCAGCTACGGGTCTGGGAGGAGAGGACTAGTATGCTCCTTGCTGGGAGCAGACTACACACTTATTCCCTTTCTTTCCCTACTCCCTATGGTGATTCAGTGCCAGAAGGGGCTGTCCCAGTCTGCTGGCAGCATCCCTGGTGTCTTCCGAGCTGGGAAGTTTGGAAATTAATACTTGTTGTTAGTCATGTCATTGCTATGGGCCTGAAAAATGTGTAGAAAGAACCCTTGACTCTGCCACTCAGTAATTATAGGCCTGGTCCAAAATTAATTTTAAATGTATATTTTTATGACTGTATTATTATTAATTATTATTATTATTATTATTATAGCACCAGCCGTGTACCTAGCACTGTATAATCAATAGTTATAGACAGGTCCCTACACCAGGGGGGCTTATATTCTAAGGAAGACAAGAGAGAGGTTAACGTCGGGAGAGACAAGGATACATTCATGAGGATGAGAATTTAAGAAGGCTCTCTAATTTTGAGTGATCAATGTTAGATAGATATAAAGTAGTTCTGATAGTATCTTTTATTCAACCATCTTCTGTTGGTGAGAACATGCAAGTTTGGGGTCATGCAGGATCCTTCCTCAAGATGATTGCATGTCAGAACTAAAAACTGAGCAAGGCAACATATGAAATCAATCTTAGGGACGGTGCTGAAACTTCAAATAGAAACTATAAGCAAATATAAATGGAGTCTGTGCAGATTTGCCAATATTATGGAGCTGATATTTGAAATGGCAGTACCCTCCTATTTATTGTTTTCATGGGTGTAGATATATATTAGGGATGGGTGAACGCGATTCGGGAGTTCGGCCCGAACTCGGCCTGTTCGGACAACTGAACCCATACCCGAACTGACCGAACCGAAGTCTATTCCAAACGCCGAAACGACAAAACAGTTCAGTCAGTTCGGATCGCGTTCGCTTGAGTTCAGGTTGCAAAAACGTGTCACAGGAAGGCAAAACGTGACAGGGAGGGGGAGTCAGCTGAGGAGCAGACTTCCAGGCACCAGGGGTGGAGAGGCTTGGAGTAGCAGCCAGCCTGCCCAATCACCATCCCTTTTTGCCTCAGACCACTGGCTTCGCAGTCTGCGAGTGGCCACGGGTTAGGCTGCACGGAACCAATGGGGCTTGCGGTGAGGCGGGTGCAGCAAGAAAAAAACTCATTGGTCTCCCCCCGTCCCAATACCTTCTAGCTAGTCATTGTTCCTGAACAGCAGGCATTTCAGAAGGCTCCCTCTC
>QEPC01010935.1:1213075-1236310 GCA_003113815.1 Sphenodon punctatus
AAAAAAAAAAAACACACAGCCAAGTCAACCAAAACACACAGTCAGTCACCCACCACACACCAACACTCACCAACCAGCCAAACAACACAGCCAAACCAAACACAAACAGTCAAAACACACAAACCGAACAGCCACCCAGCCAAACACACACTCTCTCGCCACACAGCTCCGCACGCACTCGAATTTCTGGTTTCTGGCACGATCACGCACTCTCGTGATACTTTTTCTGAACACCCGAACCAAACATGACCAAACTGAACGGCTGAACCTGAACTCGGCTAATGACCCGAACACACGAACCGAACTGAACACACGAACCGAACCGCAACCTGTTCGCACATCCCTAATATATATACCTGTCTTAAATTGCTCAGTCTTTGCTTCTGACATGCTACCAGTTTGAGGAAGGGCCCTGTGTGGCCTGAAAGCTTGCATACTTTCACCAACAGATGTTGGTCCAACGGAAGAGATCATCTGCCCACATCCGCCTCTCCCCCTCCCTTCGTACCTTCAAATCCCTCCTCAAGACCCACCTCTTCCACTCTGCCCTCCTCAGCTCCTCGCTCCTCTCACCTAACTCCTGCTGATACCTTCCATCCAGTACAATCTGTTACCTGAGGTCTGTGTACTCATATCCTCACCACACGGACCAACCAGCTATCATTCTCAATGTAACCAGCACGTGCACCTGGGACTGCGCATCTTCGTGAATGTTACAGCCCTTGTCTCTCCCTCTGTTCCCCTTCCTTCGTCTCCCCCCTGCCCCCGTCTCTCAGATTGTAACCCGTAGAGCGGGGACCATGTCTATTCCATTACTTTGTAAAGCGCCAGGTATATTGCTGGCACTATATAAATGCTTGCTAATAATAATAATAATTAATAATAATCTGAACTACGTTATCTCCATCTATTACTTTTGGGGCCAAAATGGCAACCACTCTCTCTCTCTGTAGATTGCTATGTTAGATACGTATTTAGCTTTGCAGTCCCTACAAAGTCAATGAGATTGTGTGTGAAAATCAGCTCTATACATTTAAACATTTAGATAAGATAATGAAGACATTCAAAATTAAAGTTCACATTTGAAAAATAAGATTTTTGACCTTCCTGACCTTAGTTTCTCCATCTGTATAATGGAGATAATAATGCATGCCCACGGGTATAGCATAAGAGATGTCTAGAAGATACTAGATAACATTGATGCCACCCTTTCAAAATGTGTAGTGCTAAGTGTTACAATAGGTGTAAACAGCTAGATAGCAGCCCCAACGGTGCCCACGGATGCCCTGGTTTACTAGTCCATTTGAAGGGTGCCTGCCAGATGTGCAATCTGGAGTGGGCTGGGGCAACTCCAGGACAGCCCAGCATGTCCCCAAGATCCCAGAGCACGCCTCATGGAGCAGGCTGGTGCTGCTGTTGCCCATCTCTTGGGGGGGACCCACAGTGCACCTCCATGCCCATCTGTCTGTCACCACATTCAGTATTATGGAGTTGCAGGTGAGCCCGGGGACACCTCCGGTCAGTCTGATGTGACCCTGGGCGGAGCTGGGCCCTTTTCATGCAAACACTCTAGCATAGATAAAATGGGAGTTACATTTTATTAAACATGTTGCAGGGCTGCAGGTGTGCTCTATGGGGCCATTTTTTCTGTGTGTAAAGGGTCATGGTAACTAACTGGCAGTCACGGGGGTGGGTCGCTGGAGCAGCTCTGGCAGACTCCCCATCAGTCTAAAAGCAGCCAATGTCTCTGGCCACTGCACAAAAAAATGTTCTGGGCAAAACAGAATGTTTACTGAAAATGTCTAATAGTGACTAGAAAATAAAATCAATACCGCTGAAAAATAAATTAAGCTATGATGTAGAAATCTTGCTTCTGTCCAAACTGGGTAATGAAAGAATGAGTTAGGAACAGTAGCAACAAGGAAGGTATTCTGTAGGATTTTTGCTTAACTAATTAATGCTGTGAAAAATATTTGACATGACCCTAGGCACTATGGCAAACAGACCTAGTTCAAGTTCAGCTTGTACTGATGAATCAGCAGTGTTGGTTTTTTCTTCATATTTTTATGTCCATGACCCTTGCATCGATTACGGATGTGAACTTTTCCACTCTGCCTGGATGTTTGTAAATATTGTGAAGCTGCTGTTCACTCAGGTTTGAACCTAGTGCACAGGGGAATGAAAAAATGGGACAAGTTACATCTGGTTTTCGCCTCCGGCCACATCCATAGCTGGCTGCACTGAGCTTGTGCTAACATATAGGATTCCTTCACACTGGCCTCCACGCTTTCTATCATTCTGTTCTCTTTCTCTGTACGCCAGCACAACTTTCTGCTCATTCAAATCCCTCTTCAAAACCCATGCCTGCCTTTTTGCCTACACCCGCCAGCTAGCTAGTGCCAGCACTAACCCTTAACCAGGGTCCTGTGTCGTCTGTGTTTTCACCATTTTTACCACTGAGGGAAATGCAGAATAAATGAAGCCCTGCCCTTAGCGCAAAAATGAACTTCATTGAAGTGAATGGTAGGGATGGGTGAACAGAACCAAGTTTGGAAATTCGGTTCAGTTCGGTTCGAAAATCGAGTTCGGTTCGGAAGTTCGGTTCAGTCGATCGAACTGGTCGAGTTCGGTCCGAACTCCAAACTTCCAAACCGCGTTTGTCCATCCCTAGTGAATGGGTCTTGTACCAGAATGATCCTCCACTCAGAGGACAGTAATGGTGTGGTCTAGTGCAGGGGAAGACTTTCAAAGGCACAATATGGTTTAGGCATCAAATTCCCAGTACCTTTGGGGCAACCACCTCCCATCTATTCCCTTGAAAATAGCTGTTTTCTTCCCTCCCAACTGTTCGTTAGCCATGTTCATCTTTTTGTGTATAAATTTAATCTCTTTGGGGGCAGGGGGGCATGTCTTCTGATATGTCTAGACCATTTCTAGGTACTGTAAAGTAAAAGAATATTTAAAAATTAATGTGATCAGAAGGGCCAGAGGAAGCCATTAATACTCAGCCTTTCCAAAAGATAGGTTACATCTGAGCAGAACATTCTGTTCCAGTTAAAAAGAGGGAACTTATTTTTTTACCCCTTTTTACATTTTATTACATCACTGTGTGTGGTTTCCCCTAGTAAATAACTCTAGGGAAAAAGAAGCACAATTCCTTGGTTTCTTTTCTGAGTTTGGTTAAAATATTACAATGATCTCAGTCTCACAAGTGAAAGAAGTACCTTTTTAAAAAATAAAATAATGTAGGAAGTACCAACCATCGCAGAAACCATGCAACAGCCTAACCTATGTATTTGGTAGCTGCCAGTCATAGGTTCTTAAAGTGGGTCTGTGAACCTTGAAGTTTTAGTCATATGTTGCCAAATCCTGTCACTTCTCCCTCCATAACATTGCTAAGATTCGCCCTTTTCTCTCTGTCTCCTCTGCCAAAAACCAAGTTGTTCATGCCCTGGTCATCTCTCGCTGCAGTTACTGTAACCTCCTTCTCACTGGACTCCCGTGCTCTCACCTTTCTCCCCTTATCTCCATCCAAAACTTTGCTGCCAGGGTCATCCACCTCGCCCATTGCTTCGACCACGTGCATCCCCTCCTCTCTTCACTGGCTCCCCTTTCCTGAACAAATCCTGCACAAGATCCTAGTCTTCACCTATAAAGTTCTTCACAACCTTGCTCCCCACTACCTCTCTGTGCTAATTTCCCTCTGTACGCCAGTCTGTGAACTCCGCTCCTCCTCTGTCCCCTTTCTCGCCCTCCCACGCCTCCCCTGCTCCTGTAACCACCTTTGTCCCTTCTCCCTAGCTGCCCCCCATGCCTGGAACTCCCTCCCTGCCCACATCCACCTCACCCCCTCCCTTCGTACCTTCAAATCTCTCCTCAAGACCCACCTCTTCTGCTCCGCCCTCCCTGACTCCTCACTCCCCTCACCTAACTCCTGCTGATACCTTCTATCCAGTACAATCTGTTACCGAGGTCTGTGTACTTATAGCCTCACCACACGGACCAGTCAGCCATCATTCTAGATGTAACCAAGCCAAGCACGTGCATCTGGGACCTCGCATCTTTGTGAATTTTACACTCCTTGTCTCTCTCTCTGTTCCCCTTCCTTCGTCTCCCCCATCTCTCAGATTGTAAGCCCTAGGGCAGGGACCGTGTCTATTCCATTACTTTGTAAAGTGCCANATTTCAGAAGGCTCCCTCTCCCAGCAGTTTTTGTTCCTTCCTATTCCTAATCCATTGCCATCCTCCTCCTGTTTCACCCATCCAACCCATTTACCTCCATATTATCATTTATTTAGATTATATTATAGATAGATTTAGGTGTTATTTTTTGTTTTTACCCCTCCCTGTGTTCTCTGTGTTCAATCTTCCTTCCTCCTTCCCCCTCCATTGAATCCTTTCCCTCTCCCTCTCCCTCTCTCTCTATATTCCATCCCTGATTCCCTTCCCCTGTTTTTTTATTCATTTTGAGTAGCATTGGATTGATTTAGGTTTCATTTCAGTTTTGTACCCCCCTCTCTGTGTTCTTTGTGTTTCCCCCTCCCCATCCCATATATAGAGAGATAGATAGATAGATAGATATTAGATTCGAGATAGTAGAGTTGTAGGAGTTAGCTGAGATAGAGATAGTGTTTAGAGATTTTTTTAGTGTTTGTAGGAGTAGGCTTTGGAATTATTAGATATATAATCCATTTAGTTGATAGCATTTAGAATAGTTATAGCAGTTAGATTTAGTACAGATAGATAGATAGATAGATATAAGATTTAAAATGTAAATAATTTTTTTTTAAAAAAAACAACAATATAAAAACATTATTTTGGAGGGAGAAATGGAGAAAGGAAGGAGAGGCCGGTCTGCTGCCTGTAGGGGAGTCAATGAGGCACGTGCCAGAGGCAGAAGGGGCCGTGCCAGGGGAGTGGCAGCAGGCAGCAGCAGTAGCCTGAGCACATCACACACCCCACCTCACCCCAAACTCCACAGGCCTGCTTTAGGGCAACAGGCTTCAGCAACTCAGCATCACCTCCTGGCAGTGCTCTCCCCCACTGCCACGCAGGGCACTGGAAGGCCTGCAGGATTTGAGGCTGCGTCTGTCTTTGCTGCTGGTGGTGCTGGAGCAGGTGCTGGGGCTGCTTGCGATGTTCCTACAGGGCCACCAATGTCCCCCACTGTCGAGGCGATCCCCAGCAGTCCAGAGCTGGTGGATCCCACCCCNCAGTAATGGTGTGGTCTAGTGCAGGGGAAGACTTTCAAAGGCACAATATGGTTTAGGCATCAAATTCCCAGTACCTTTGGGGCAACCACCTCCCATCTATGCCCTTGAAAATAGCTGTTTTCTTCCCTCCCAACTGTTCGTTAGCCATGTTCATCTTTTTGTGTATAAATTTAATCTCTTTGGGGGCAGGGGGGCATGTCTTCTGATATGTCTAGACCATTTCTAGGTACTGTAAAGTAAAAGAATATTTAAAAATTAATGTGATCAGAAGGGCCAGAGGAAGCCATTAATACTCAGCCTTTCCAAAAGATAGGTTACATCTGAGCAGAACATTCTGTTCCAGTTAAAAAGAGGGAACTTATTTTTTTACCCCTTTTTACATTTTATTACATCACTGTGTGTGGTTTCCCCTAGTAAATAACTCTAGGGAAAAAGAAGCACAATTCCTTGGTTTCTTTTCTGAGTTTGGTTAAAATATTACAATGATCTCAGTCTCACAAGTGAAAGAAGTACCTTTTTAAAAAATAAAATAATGTAGGAAGTACCAACCATCGCAGAAACCATGCAACAGCCTAACCTATGTATTTGGTAGCTGCCAGTCATAGGTTCTTAAAGTGGGTCTGTGAACCTTGAAGTTTTAGTCATATGTTGCCAAATCCTGTCACTTCTCCCTCCATAACATTGCTAAGATTCGCCCTTTTCTCTCTGTCTCCTCTGCCAAAAACCAAGTTGTTCATGCCCTGGTCATCTCTCGCTGCAGTTACTGTAACCTCCTTCTCACTGGACTCCCGTGCTCTCACCTTTCTCCCCTTATCTCCATCCAAAACTTTGCTGCCAGGGTCATCCACCTCGCCCATTGCTTCGACCACGTGCATCCCCTCCTCTCTTCACTGGCTCCCCTTTCCTGAACAAATCCTGCACAAGATCCTAGTCTTCACCTATAAAGTTCTTCACAACCTTGCTCCCCACTACCTCTCTGTGCTAATTTCCCTCTGTACGCCAGTCTGTGAACTCCGCTCCTCCTCTGTCCCCTTTCTCGCCCTCCCACGCCTCCCCTGCTCCTGTAACCACCTTTGTCCCTTCTCCCTAGCTGCCCCCCATGCCTGGAACTCCCTCCCTGCCCACATCCACCTCACCCCCTCCCTTCGTACCTTCAAATCTCTCCTCAAGACCCACCTCTTCTGCTCCGCCCTCCCTGACTCCTCACTCCCCTCACCTAACTCCTGCTGATACCTTCTATCCAGTACAATCTGTTACCGAGGTCTGTGTACTTATAGCCTCACCACACGGACCAGTCAGCCATCATTCTAGATGTAACCAAGCCAAGCACGTGCATCTGGGACCTCGCATCTTTGTGAATTTTACACTCCTTGTCTCTCTCTCTGTTCCCCTTCCTTCGTCTCCCCCATCTCTCAGATTGTAAGCCCTAGGGCAGGGACCGTGTCTATTCCATTACTTTGTAAAGTGCCAGGTATATTGCTTGAGCTATATAAATGCTTGCTAATAATAATAATAATTAATAAATATGGTCTTGGTCAGTGTAGTCATGAAAACATAGCCACCATCTTTATGGTGGGCAGGCAAATTGTTCATCTAAGCTCTTATTGTTCCCTTATATCACAAAGTCAGTCATGTGTTTACAGGTTTTCATGGTTGCACCGATCAGACTTAGGGTGCGCGGAGGTAAAAACATCATCAGCCGGGACCTGCAGCATTTTCCCATATAAAAATGCCGCAGGACCTGGCTGACGACGTTTTTACCCCCATACCGATGTTTGGAGAGAAGCATAAAATTCCCAGTCATGAGATCCCACGCCGAGAGTTTTGCTGGGCCAGATAACATGGGCAAGCACCCTAAGTCTGCCTATTACTGCAAACGTAGGCTATTTTTAAACAGAGATGGCTGTGGGGCAGGTCCTGCGTGGTAGCGTCTCATTTAAAAATGGCCTTAGAGGAAGACTGTTCAGATGTCAGCTTGAACTACTTCCATTTCTTCTTAGTACAGAGCACAAAAGGAAAGCGTTCTGAGCTGACATGGCCTTTTAGCATAGGAGAATGGCCACCAACATTCCAGACTCTCAGTCCGTATTATTTTGAGCTTTGGAAATGCTGCCATACTTAAAGCTAGAGAAAGGGCAAATGCAGAGATAGGAGAGGAATAGTGTGATGAATGCAAGAAAAGAAAAGCAGCAGGAGAATGGGGAGGAAATAGGGAATGACAGAAAGTAAGGGCCTGATCCATCTTTCATATAAGTCAATGAGTGTTGCCTCAAACCCTCAAAGACAGGCCAGGAGATAAATAGTATAAAACTGACTGAAAGAAGAAGATGGAATGAAAGGATACATAAGGAGGTGCAGAAGAAACAGCATTGCCATGGTGAGATTATAGCCATATTACATTACTCAATATAAAGTTGAATTCCAAATTTTTACAACAATATCCATACAAATAATAGCAATCTGTATGTAATGGTAGATAATAAATATACTATGCTATGAATAGGGGGATATATGGCAGCAGGGCTTCCCATGAAGGCTTTATTTATGAGTTTGGGTCTGGGATGGTCACATTACACCAAAATGGCAAAGCCATGCATTAATTATATTGGTCATCCTGAATGGGTACTGATAAATCCTTTACAACATATATACAGCTATGCATCCTGTATATGCCACAAATGTTTTAGAGCAGGTTATTCTTTTTTTTCTTTTAGAATGCACCAGATTAAACTAAAAAGGAGGCATCTGGGTTACATTTATTTTTTCTGTTTGTCTTTTTTAAGTGCTGATATTTCTCATCTGCTTTACCTCCAGCAAAATCCTTATCCTTCCGTTTACTCAGCAATTTCTATGATAGACTCATGAAAAGATATTGCATGAGTCTCTCGGTATATGCCAGTCCAGTTCTGCAAAAAGCCTAGCTATAGCTTGAGCTCATGAAACAGGGCATATGTAAAGGAATAGAAGATGATATGTGTTAAATAGGCTATAGGCTATATAAAGCCCTCCCTTACTTTGCACCTGTCAAGGTGGGTCAGTTAGATTGAGCCACCCCTGGAGACTAATGGAGCCAACTGGATTTTGGAACTCTCTGGGAGATATACCCACTGACATTGAGGGCTACGCTGCTGATGACCCGATCCAGTTGTGGAATCGCACATTGGCCTCAGCCATTGATACAGCTGCACCCAGGTGTTTATTCCCACCACTGTGACAGCACAAATCACCCTGGTATACAGAGGACCAGAGGTCGTTGAAGCAGAAGGGCACAAGTGGTGCTCGACTTGTCCCCAAACTGATCATTTACAGCTATACTGTGGATTTCAAAACTCTCTGGGGGGTACACCCACTGACTTTGAGGGCTAGTCTTCTAATGGCCTCCTCAAAACCATGGTTGTCTAGTGTCTGCTAGTCTGTCCAAGAAATTGGCTGACTCTCCAGCCAGTTGTTGCCCCATCCTTAACCTCCCCTTTTTAGGGAAGGTTATTGAACCTGGATGGGTGGTCTCCCAGCAGCTTTAGACACATCTTGACACTATAGGATTTCTAGACCTGTACGAGTCCAGCTTTCATCCCAGGTTTAGTGCTGAGACTGTTTTGATGGCCCTGGTTGATGAGCTTCACCTGGAGAGCAACAGGAAAAAATTGTACTCTGTTGATCTTATATCTTTTGGCAGCCTGGCAGGACCCAGGTCTTGAACCTTTGCTCTAAGGGGTCCTGGAGGGGTGGCTGCATCTGCAACACCCCTGCTTCTTCTACCTCAGACCCACTCAATCCTCTCAAGAGGCTTGCCTACCCTGCCCTAGCCACACTCCTCTTGTCTGCCCCACCCTCTGCCACTCGTCCCAGCTTCCTGGTTGGCTGCCTGCCGTATATAAGGCCAGCCTGCTGCCACAAGAAGCTGGGTGCATCATCTGATTTGATTCCTGACTTGTTTTGAGCTGCTCCATGCTTTGCTCTCTAACGCCTAGATGTCTGCCTGAAGCCCTACTCTGATCCCTCCTCTCCTACCCTGAATCTCTCCATGCCCTGGACTCTAACCTTTACACAGCCTTTGATACAGCTGATCAGTGCTGGCTGGTCATTAGGGGCAGGTGGAGCTAAGTCCCACCAAAAATAAGGAAACATTAAAAAAAGAAAGAAAAAGAAATGTTGACTCATTGAATTTATTTGCCTGTCTCTTTGGTTGCATTTACTAATAAACACATGTGGTGATAATAGCAGTAATGTGGATGAAGTCGCAATAGGACTATCTACTGGCACAGTTCAGAAGCAGTCCTTATAGCTAGCTGGCCCTACCCCCATTGACAGGCATTAGTATGCCTGGAGAGCAAAGGAGACATTTCTTTAGGTGCCTACCTAGGCCTGTATATGAAGCAGCTTGGGGAGTATGCCAGCAAGTGGCTCTACTGCTACTTCAGCTGAAACTACAGCTGCTATCTCCACATGGGCTCTGCCCCAGGAAGTTCTCTCCTCACTGGGGGTTGCCACCGCCCCTTCCCCTCAGCTTGTGCTCCTCAGCTCACTCTTGCTGATGGCTGGCCAATGAGGAGAGCGAGGCTTTCTGAAGCACTAGTACTGGGCAGTCTGGAGAAAGAGAACAAGAACATAGTCTGCGGCTGGTGAATGTGTGGTGGGACCAAGTAGGGCAGGATACAGATACTTGGGGTAGCTTGGGATTATGGGGGTGAGACTGGACTGGGGTGTGGAACGTTACTTGCTATGAGAAGTGGGATAAGAGCTTTAGAGGGCATTCAGACGTGTCTTTAAATCGCACAGCTGCCTCAGCGGCATTGTGCGATTTAAAGAACCCCACACTTCCGGGTTGGGGTGAATGCGGTGAGCGCGCACATTTCCACCCAGCCCAAATGTTTGGAGCGTGGTTTGAAAAGCTCAACTTTTCCAACTGCACTCCAAACATTCGGGCTAGGTGGAAATGTGCGCGCTCACCGCATTCACACCAGCCCGGAAGTGCGGTTTTTTTTAAATCGCACTATGCCGCCGAGGATTCTGTGCGATTTAAACTCACGTGTGAATCCGCCCTTATGCCTGAAGTTCAAGTACCTGAATCTGGCCCCTGGATCCAGTTCCTACCCACAAGCACTGTAAGACTGAACTCAGAGTAAGGGAGTGGAGTTGAGAACATGTACAAGGATAAGAGACAGATGCATGATCTGGACTTTCCTTTTTCTGGCCACACCCGGTAAGCACGCCAGGCTGGCCCCAACTTCAATGTGGTCCTCAAAACTTGTACTAATTTTCAAAGTGGTCCCTGAGAGGGAAATGTTTCCTATCCCTGCGCTCCATGGATCCCCTTTCTTATGAGGCAAAGGAATTAAGTCCTGCCCCCATTTACAAGAGGGGGCTGTGTGTGTGTGTGTGTTTGAGGAGCCTGGGAAGTGTGTGCAGGGGGGCTGGGGTGTTTGTCCCTGTGGTCAATGAGATATTTTGTTCCCCTAGCCCCAACCAAATTTTTAAGCATCACCTGCCACTGAAGTTGATTATGAGGTATTGTTGACACAGCTGTGTGACCTGGCAGGGGGTTCAGGGTTGCTCTTGAGTGGGGGTGGTCATTCAGTTCCAGATTTGATCCATAATGGTCCATTACAGATCAATCTGTATTAAACCAAAACAGTGTGGCAACATGCCTGTTACGGTTCAGTTCTAATGTACAGATATTTTTTTTAAAAAAATTAAAAATTACTGTGCATGCACAAAATGGCCACCAGACCATTCTGAGCATGTGCACCCTTTACCAAAATGGCAGCGACAGTGTCAGTGCCATTTTAGAAAAGAGCAGCCGGTCTGCGCGTGCAAAGCGGTCGTTTTCTACATGCACAAACCAGCTGCCCTTTTCCAAAATGGTGGTGATGCTGCTGCTGCCATTTTTGAAAAAGGGCACACATGTGCAGAATGACTGGGTTTGTTTGTTTTTTGTTTTTTATTTTAAATTATTCTAAATATTTTAATTGATTTAAATATGGACCCTTAATACAGATCCATATTTAAATCTGGAAAATGTGGCATCTGAACTGAAAACAAAACAAAACCACAATTTCCTCCAGCAGACCACCCCTACTCCTGAGTGGTTTCATTTGTTCCTGCCAGCGGGGGTTCCAGTGGGTGGTGATGGGCAATTGCTCATTGTCCTCCAGGGACCTCTTTTATGGAGTTCCACAGATTTCCATCTTGTCTTTCCTCTTGTTCAATGCATATCTAAGGGTGCTCAGCAAGATCATGCATAGATCCTGGGTACAGTGACATCAGTATGCTGATGACACCAAACTATATCTTTTTCATTTGGCCTGGGCCCTGTAGTCTCAGTGCATATGCAATACTTGGCTGCAATTGGGGACAGGGTGTGGGCAAGCTGAATCTAGACAAGACTGAAAGTATGATGGTTGGTTAGCCACGACCTGGGGAGACAGGTACACCCTTCATTAATGGGTCCTGACCCCACCTCTGGTTACTCAGGTTTGCAGCCTTGGAGTGCTCCTGGATCCCTCACTACACCTGGAGCATCAGGTTGCAACAGTGACCAGGAGCACTGGCACTGTGTGAAAAATGTATTTCCTTTTCAAGTACTTGTGCTTGAAGTTCAAGATCAACCTGCTGCCTGTTCATTTCATGGTGTCCTCAAGTTTTTGCATTATGAGAAAAGGTAAATAACAGTTCCCTGTTCATTTTCTTCATTCTATTAACGATCTTTCTATACCTTCTACCAACTCCCATTAGTCATCTCTTTTCTACTACAAAGAATCCAAACCTTCCCAGTGTCTTCTTATATGGAAGCCATTTCATAGAGCTATCATTTTTATTGCCTTTCTTTTTATGTTTTCCAGAGTAACTTCCTTTTTTTCTGGGAAGCCTAACTTAGATACCGGTTATACACACCATAGACTAATGTGTTAATTTCATCTGTAAGTTTGTGAGTAAATATTGGAACCTCTATAAGCAAGTTAAACGTGTAAAACCACCATAAAGCAGAGCTTAGCAAACCACACCTGGGCACCAATCTTGCAGACACTTAGAACAAAACCAAATGAGATGTTAGACCGCCGGAGCCCATGTTCGGTCTGTGCCCCTCCCCTTCCTCCCACCTCCACCCCCCATGCACGTGTTTCCCATGTCCAACCTAACAAATGGTGGTGGAAAACTGAGGAAAAGTGCCACAAATAACATCATGGATAGTCCTGGATATTGACAAAATAACACACACACGCAGTGTCTTTCTTCTGTTTTCTATTTCCTTTTCGCTTTTTGGAGCACTTCAAAAAGCAAAAGTGAACAATCAAAGTCCCAACGAGAGTGGAGAGAGCATCCGCTCCTCAGACCACTCTGGGCACTGTACCCACGACCCTATAGTCCAGGTAGACCTGTATGCGGGTAGAAGCTACGTGCACCCTAACAAATGGGAGGTGTGTGGGCAGGGCACACATTAGTCCACATTAGCCAGCATTTGCCCACATTCCCTGAGAATCCACCATGAGTGGGTGGCAGCTCCGCGTGCAGTGGGGGCAAACATATGGCAAACACCTAATAAACGATGTGGGCTAATGTGGGCTATTGTCATGTTTGTTTTCACCCTTAAGTACATGCTGGACTTTAAGCACATTAATAGTCAGTCTCATTGAAGTCAATGAGGCTACATGAACACTTAGCAGAGCACATGCAAAAGCGTCTGTAGAACTGGAACCCCATTGATCGGTAAATGAGTTTCAAACAAATGAGACAATATCTCAGTTCAATCCCAAATATTCTGAACCTCAGGAATTGCAAAATTAATGTGAACGGGTTCTGATGGAAGTTCTGACTGGACCAGTTTAGAACTGGATGGGTTCACACAGCTCCAGAAAACACAAGCACTGGGAATGAGAGCAACCATGTGAAAGTAATTAGAAACAGAAATTGAAAGTAGCCACATGAGCCATGAGGGCCCAATCTACTACACACCCTGGAGCAGGCAATCACAACCACCATACTTTAGGGCCAGCGTGGAAAGCAGGGAAGATAGTCCCCCCACCCTGTAGGGAAACCAGGCAGGTGGGTGGGCGACTGTCGGACATCCTGTCATGCCCCGGGGCAGGCTGAGGCACCAGCCACACACATGGGCAACCAACCCTGCCCCACCTCTCCTCCCCTGGCCCACTCAATATCTTGCCCTGGCTGTGATGTTTCTGCATGGGAATGGCACCAGCACATGCTTCTTAACTCCCTGCGGCAGACTTCACCGTGGAGAGGGACAGACAGGCTCCAAGCCCACAAGTGCGGTGCGTTACCTTGAATGGGCAGTTTTACCTCACTTTGGGTAAGGCTGCTATGCCCTGCGTCCTCAGCCTTTTTCCAGGGCTGTGAGGGGTGGGGAGTAACCCTCACGGGGAAGGGGAAAGGGAGCTGCGACAGACCGGAATGTGCACTGCACAGGGGTGGAGCGTAACCACACGTAACTCAGAGTCCCTGGGTAATCCCCACGAAGGAGCAGCGAAGCCTGAAAAATGCCTCTCAGGGTGTTATAGGGTGGTTGTGGAAGGTCTAGCCATTCCCCACCTAACTCATCATAGAGGCGAGGCAAGCCAACTCCCAACCGGGGAGGACCGTTAGGGGCACCAGAAACAGACACCCAGGGCCCAGGGCTAAGGACGAAAAATGGGGACAGTGGGGGGAGGACCCGTGCGCAATACCCAGGAAGGGAGAGGTCAGGACAGGACACACACACTGGATTCCCCCCAGACACAGTGGGGGTTAGGGCCACACCCACGCACTCACGCTTTCGCTCCAGAACCACTCGCTCCTCCTCGCACTCGTCTCACTCGCTCTCTGTCTCTCTCTCTCTCTTGGAATCACACTTTCAGGCTCGGGATGCACTCTGCTTAGTCAGACAATCAAGGGGCCGGTCTCGCAGGGCAAGCTCTGTTCACCAGCAATGAGCTTCCGTGCCCTGCGCCCTTATATGCAGAGTTGCAGCGTGCTTCTGCCGCAGGCGCGCCGAGCGTCGGGGCGGCGGCTGCGGGGGCGTGGTTAGTTGATGCGCCGCCGTGCCGGGCGAGGCCGGCCTTTCCTGGGCGGCGTTGGAGCGTTTCGGCGAGGCTGGGGGCGTGGCCTGTGTCCCCTGCGGCGTGGTTCCTGCCTCTGCGGGCAGCGGCCCGCTTTCCCCTATAGGGGGCGCCCCACGGGGTTCGGGCTCAACTTTAGTCTGTGGGGGTTGCGGGGTGGGCGCCGTTCTGGCCCTCCCCCGCGGTTCGTCTGGCGCTGCCTGTGGCGTTTGGGCTGGCCGGGTTCGTGCGCCCGTGCCCCTCCATCTCCTCAGGCCCCAGGGCCTGACAAGGGCATGACATCCAGCTGCCCACCCCAGGGTGGGGTGAACATCTGGCAGCCCCTGGGCACACGAGCCACTGCATCGCGTGGCAACAGTGCCCAAACTGAACCCTGCATAATCTGATTCTACAGCATTATCATCATCAATCATCATCATATTAAAAATTAGGCCAACTGGTTATAAAACTATTACTAGTTTAGCTTTCAGTAGCTGATATGTAGAAACATGCCATTGGCTGGATAACCTCAGTTGTGGACAATTTCAATATATTTATTTGTTTATTCCAATTTTTACTTTGTCCCTTCCTATTAAAGCTCAGGGCAGCTTATGTCATATACAGACATATAAAACAGAGTCAGCGTCCAAGGATGATTTCTTAAGCAGGAGAACCACAGTTTAAGGGTATCTGACACCCGCCCCGCCTGTAGGGAAACATTGAGAACCCCAGTCAACAATGGCCCCAACATCGCCCGGCTGGGTTTCACCAGCCGGGATGAGCAAGGATCTAACTCACAACTGGTCGCCCTCATTACCCCAAACATCTCCCCCGCATTGGTGGGTGATACCAATTGAAACTGACCCAAATAAACAGGACAAGACTGACCTTCCATAACCCCAAACTCTGACTCTGCAGTTGAAATGTCAGCACCCAAGTTGTGGTGAATATGAGCAATTTTATCTGCAAAGTAATTAATAAAAATCTCACAGTGGGAATTAGATTACTCCATTTCTTGGTGGAGTCAAGATTAACCAGATCCCTCACCACCCAAAACAGCTCCACCAGATGAGACTTTGCAGATGCTAAAATAAAGCTTTCTTCACCACCATCACAACCACAGCATAGTTCTTCAAAAACTAGTATCTATGCCACAGTTGGTTGGCTTCAGCGCGAATCAAGCACTGCCTGTATTCTAGTCGCCTACCCTCCCACTTCAACAGCCTCAGGTCCTCTGTATACCAGGGGACCTGTGCTGATGAAGTCGTGGGAATGGATGCCTGGGTGCAACCATGTCGATCGTCATGGTCATCGCCGCCCTCTCATTCCCTGCCTCCAATCCAAAGTGGGTTGACCTGTTCTCCTGATCTGGACTTTGTCATTTCTTGACAGAGAGCCTGGCTTGACCTACCTTCTCAGGGGCAGGGAACAAAGCTAGTTGTAAGAGGTGAACCTGGGGGCTGGGGGCAGGATGTGCGGTACATGGGCGAGAGAAAGGATGCCCTCCTCATGGCACGTGCTCTGGGGGGCCGTGCTATTCCACAAGGTGACCAGGTCATCAACAGAGTAGCCATCAAGGGCAGTGGGTATATCTCCCAGAGAGTTCTGGAAACCAATTGGATCCATCAGTCTCCCGGGGCGGACCAACCTAACTGGTCCACCACCCCAACAAGGGCATAGGAGGGCTGGAATCTGGGACCTGCCTTGAGGGAGGGAGTGTCATAGCTTATGTGGCTAGTTACAGACACAATTGGTCCCATATTATTGATTTTTTTGTCTCTATAAGAGAGGATAGTGACCACCAACCCCTTTAGGTTTCTCTTAGGTTGTCGGATGTTCATATACAGAAGATTCTATTTGCCCCATGTCCATTGGTTGGAAAAGATTTCATTATGCATGGTGCCTGTCGTATTAGATGGAATACCTTAGTTAGTCAGAAAATTAAGGATAACTTAGCTTCAGTGGATATGCTAGCCTTGAAAGATTCTTTTATGCTACAAACCATGGTGATTTCTTCTTTTGTTAAAATAACAGCAGCTCTGGAGAAGGATTTTATTACTAGAAAGGAATACTCTCATTCTGTAAGTGATAATAGAATTTGGTTTGACGAGGATTGCTGACAAAATAAGAAAAAGTTAGGCAGGATAGCTAGGGGTGTAAGGGATCATGAGATAGAAGAGCTTTTTAACCAAAACTATTCACCTGTATAAATAACTCTGAGAAGTTCCCAGCAGGTTGGGCAATAAGTATTATTGTCCCCCTGTTCAAAAAAGGTAATAGAAATGATCCTGTGAATTACCAGCCCATCTCTCTGTTGGACATTGCTTTTAAAATCTATACTTGTTTTTTATTGGGTAAATTAGTAGAATGGGTGGATGCTCAGAGTTTGATCTCCAAGGAGCAAGTGGGGTTCAGAAAAGGGTATTCCACAGCAGACAATTGCTTTGTCTTTTCCCAGTTATTAATAAATAAATAAAGTTATTGGGGGAAAGAGGCAAGTTATATGCAGCACTTATTGATTTATGGTCTGCATTTGATTCTATAAAATAGGAAGTGTCTCTGGGGGAAATTGGAGGTAACTGGGGTAGACCTGACATCGTTGTTGCAAGCTTTACATGCAGCTGCAAGGGTAAGAATCGGTCAATCAGGGGAGCTTTCTGACTTGATCTTTATTAATAAGGGAGTTAGACAGGGTTGTCTTTTAGCCCCTTTTTCTTTTTAATTTTTTTATTATGATATGGTAGTGTCGTTGGCCAGAAATAATTATTTTACCCCTAGAATTAGATCATGTCCTATCACCGTGTTGTTATATGCAGACAGCATGGTCTTGCTTTCCCAAACACCAGTTGGAATGATGTGACTGATTAGTGATTTCATGGCTTATTGATCACGGGAACAATTGTGCATTAACTATGATAAGACTAATGTTATGGCTTTTGGTGTAAACCCCAGTTTGTTTAATTGGTCCATTGATTTTCATAGTATTGAACAAGTTAAGAATTTTACATAGTTGGGGATTTGCTTTTCACAGAATGGAAGCTGGAACTTTCATGTCCAAAACTGTTCTCCATTTCCCCCTTTTGTATGGGTGTAATCTTGTCACCCCTGTCCTTCGTGTTTTGGAGCTAAAGCTGCAGCTCAGATTTTGTATGCGGCTGAAATTTGGGGTGTTAAAGATCCAATTGCCCTAGACATTCCCCAAAATATTTTTTATGGAAAGTATTGGCTCTCCCAAATTATACCCCTGTCCCCATGTTGTGTGGGAAAGTGAGGGAATCCTCTGCTTTAGCTAGAGTTTGAGACTGTTTACTTTTTGGTATAGAGTTTCTACTATGGAAGTAACATGGTTTCCCAGGATGTGCTTGGAGGAGCAATTCAATGAACCTAATCTTGTGGGGCATTCTTGGTTCAATAGAATGTGCTTCCTATTGCACTCTTGGGGTTTTTCTTAAATTGGTACCCACTTGTGCCTTCGTAGCAATTAGCAGGTTAAGATCGAAAGGAGGACCAAACATCTTGATAAACAGGCTGATTTGACTGCAATCTATAGTTATATGTCTTCTTGTATCCATTTTTTTTAAAAAATGAACATATTACAGAAAAGTATCTTATGTTTAAATTGTAGTGTTTTAAGGAAATCATTTAGTGCTTTACGCTATCAAACTTTTCAGTCTGCAATGTTGGAGGGGTGTCAAAGAGGGATAGAGAAGGAATCAATTTTGCCTTAATTAGTTTTAATGCAGGCTTAAAAAGTCTTCCGCCCTTGGACCAGTAAAACCCAGCAATTCCTAGCCCTGATGCTCTGACTGCTGCACATACTGATCTAAAGTGAGCATGCCATGAAGGGGCAGCAGAGATCATTATGCCTAGATATTTAAATTGCCTAACCTGTTCTATATTATTACCCTCCATGGTCCATTTATGCAAATTCTGCCCTCTACTAACCACCAGCACCTTTGTTTTAGTATAGTTTATCGACAATAGCTCCGCTCTACAGTAGGCGCAGAAAGCCATCATAAACCTTCTCAGCCCTAACTGAGAGCACGCTAATAAGGCTGTATCGTCTGCATAAAGGAGAGCCGAGCATGCCCATTCATTTACCCAATTCAACAGGATGGATTAGCAAGGGCATTCTTCATGTCATTTATATATAAATTGAATAAAAGTGGGGCCAGAATGCACCCTTGCCTAACACCCTTTACTGACTCTATAGGGCGTGTGAGCGATCCTTGCCTATCCATTCTTACTTGCAGAGTCATTTTAGCATGCAATGCCTGGATTAAGTATAACAATCTGAGATCTATCTGGTAGTTCAGCAATTTTAACCATAGTTTCTCCCTGTTAACTGTGTCGAAAGCAGACTTCAAATCAACAAAACAAATGTACAGGTGAGAATTGGGTCTTAGAAGCACATACTTAGCAATTAGTTGCTCAATTACAAAGATGTGATCAATAGCTGAAGCACCTTTCCTGAATCCAGCCTGTTCACTGCCAATAAGTCTTTGTTGATCACTCCAAGATTGCAACCTGACAAGGAGGTACTTCGCATAAAGCTTGCCTACCACACTTAGTAAGCTTATGGGGCGGTAATTTGCTGGTTCTTTTGGATTTCCTTTCTTAAATATAGGTTCTATTATACTTTGGACCCATGCCTTGGGAATTCTCCCAGTATCATTTATAGATGTAAATAATGCTGCCAGTACCCCACTTCACCAATCAGTATTGCTCTTCAGTAGCTCTGCTGGTACGAAGTCTGTCCCTGGTGCCTTTTTCAATTTTAGATGATCAATCAGCAGGCTAACCTCAGCTGGGGAAACTGGTTCCCACTGTGGCAGTGTTTCTAGGGAGTATAGTGTTAAAATCCTCTCACTTCGGATTGTTCCTGAAAAAGTAGCGCTATAGTGTGTTTCCCACTGTGCTGGTGGAATTCGTATTTCCTTTTGGAGCACCCTCAAGGCCCAAGCTGACTTTATTAAATTCCAGGATTTTGCAGAATTCCCTTCCTCAGCTGCATTATCCAACTTTGCCCAGTAGGTCATTTGAAACTCTTTTTTCTTAGCCCTTAAAAGTATTTTGTATTCTCTCCTCACTAGTTGTAATTTCTCATTCACAAGGATATTGGAGGTGTCACTCTTCCTAAACCAACCAACCAACCAACCAATCACTCTTCCTCTTATGGGCTAGGAAATTCAGGGTTCGTTTAGCTGCCCTGCATGACCTATCATACCAACCATTTCCCTTTCTCCACCCTTGTTTGTATACTGATAGAACTGTTAATAACGGATGCAAGGATATTATAAGGTTCTCATAACTCTGCAGAATCTTTCCATGGTCAGTTGAATAATCTTCCATAATTTTTTTAAACAACTAGGGTGTCAGAAAGACTTCTATAGATTCCTGGGTCTATTGTGACCATTTAACCCTCCTAATCTGTGCCCCCTCTCTACATATATCTACTTCCCCTCCTCTTTCTACGTGGACACTTTTACCTTGTTCCATTGACAGATTTATCCAGGTAAGTAAGGGAAGGTGATCTGATTATGGGGCTGTAAAATCCATAACATATGGAAAAATGAGTTCCGAAACCAAACGATCACATAATCTATAGTACTCCTACCCAGATGGGACACATAAGTGTATTCATCCAACTGATCCACATGTGTTAATCCATTTAGTAGTAGAAGATCAGATGCTTCGACAAACTTTTTCAGGAGTAGGCCACTATTTGTGACTAAATGGATACTCTTCTCCACATAAACACTGCAGGTATCTGATTATCAAGGACTAACCTTCTCTCTGCAGTAGGGGAAACTCCCCAACATGCATTAAAATCCCCTGCGAGTAGTAGTCCCTCATCTGGATATACAGCCCTTAATTCTGCTACAGTTTGATCCAAATGACTCCAAACCTCTTTTTTTATAATGAGGGGAATTAGATGGAGGAATATATACATTGATTATTATTAAGGTTTCCAAATTGGAGGTGAAAACTATTCTCCATGCTGAAAAGAAAGGAGGCTATTCACCCACAAGCGTCACCACAGTACCTACAGACATGTTAATAAGTAGAGCGAGACCACCACTTGGTCTGCCACTTGAGGTTCCAGATGGAACCTCAGCAGATATAGTAAAGACATTATACCCTTCAATGGAAAAATCCTTAATCAACCAGATTTCTTGCAGGCATATACATTTGTACGATCCTAAAAAGTCCATAAAAGTAGTATCATCCTCTTTATTCTTCCACCCCGTTATATTCCATGATAAGATGGAAAAGTACGAACTATATAATATTTGTCATTTATGCATGGAGCCACATGGACTACCTGTGGTTTCCACATTGCTATTACTTAACTGCTTTGCTATATTGTTCCCCACTCCAAGTCCGTGGCTATAACCTGGTGTTATTACATTTCCAACCCCAGTACCGCCCTGCACAGGGGGGCTTGGAACACTCACTACCTCCTGTGATAGCAATGTGCCAGGTAACTCATAAGTCATCCTATTCATGCCCTCTCCTGTCCTAACCATCCCTCCATGGCATGTTTCTGGTTCTTCTTCCCCAACTGTTTCCAATGCAGGGTTAGCCTTCCCCAGCCTTAGTTGAATAAATCCCAGCCTTTCTATAATTCGACTTTGCTCTTTTACCGCCAGTGACTGAAATGCTGATACCCAACAAGATTCCTGATCTCTGAACTTATCGGAGTTCAGATTTATACAGGAAGGCATACACTCTTCAGGCCCACCCAACATTAGGGAGAATGGTATATCAACATGCTGATTACACCTGGGAGAATTCCCCACATTATTAGACATTGTACCTCTGTGACTGTTTCCAACAGAGTATGACCCTTTGTGGCAGTCAGCTCAACTAGAGGAACAAGTAGTTGGTCACATGAATCCAGCTGTTTTCCTATTAGCGGGGTCGCTACAGCTTCAGTTTCCATCTCCTCCACCATAAGCGGAGGGATGCTCGGGGGGACCCTATCAGATTTGGTAGGAAGAATTTTTTATTTTACTGATTGGATACTTTTCCCACCATCACTGAACCCGGGTTTATAATATTGCTTTCCCACCTGATCATGCCCTCCCAGTACAGTATCATTTTCTAATATTGAGATTCCAGATACTATAATCCTCCGAGATTGCAAAAAATCTTTGGCTGCCCAAATCCTCTCAGTTATTGTAGGGTTTACAAAATATATGACCAGCTTTAAAGCCTGGTCTGTAGGTGGTAAAAAATAAAACCTTTCTATTTCAGACAGTATTGAGAGAGGTCCCCCATACCCCCAGACCCACAAGGACACACACTGGACTATGGGGCACAAGTGTAAGTTTAGATAAGCTTAAGGACATTGAGACAGAGCAAAATAGGATGCTCCGATTAATCCTCCATGTCCCCAAAAGTACACCAGTCTCTCTCCTTAGAGTAGAGACGGGAGTGATGGGAATTTCGGACATGGCTTAATTAGCTGCTATAAAATTCTGGCTAAAGCTGCATCTACTTGAATCTGGCTCAATAGCCCAGCAAATAGTCCACTCAGCATTGGGCAAATGGCCAGTGGAAGTAGAAAGAATCCTCAATTTAATGGGATTCTCAGCAGCCTATATTTTGGCCAGACCTTTTAGTAAAGCTTGGACTGAAACTAAAACCCGCTTAAGAGATCTGGAAATCCAAAGAACCCAAGAACTAATCTCTTCCCAAAAGGTATTGAAACTATTTCCAGAATTTATAATCCCCCCTAAGGGAGCCTCATATCTCTGCCTAACCCTAAAATTGTTAGAACCAGGGTGGCCTTTACTTTGGCCAGGTTCAACGCTTTTCCCTTGGCTGTCACTGAAGGCAGATGGAGAGGAATCCCGTATACCGAGAGGATTTGCAAACAGGGTTGCAAAGATGCAAAAGGACAGGCACAGATTGAAAATCTGGCTCATATTCTTTTTGTCTGTCCAGTATATGACTCCTGGAGACAATTGTATATTGCCCCCCTATTCCGAGGAATGAATCAGTTAGATAGGCAGAAGGAAGTATACCTTCTTGAAGACAGTGATTCAGATATTTCAACCAGCACTGCTAGGTTTCTGTTCCATGTAGTAAAACTCAAGAAACCTTAGCATTTTCGCAGCCTTACTTATGAAGTTATGTATGTCTAGAACTCGAGGGAAGAGGCACAGCTTTGTCTTGTATACTATCTTGCTCATCCCGCAATATCTCCCCCAAGACAATCAAAATGGCTCTCGTCTTCTGTGGAACAGGAGATGGCTGTTGGTATAGTTGGGAACCCCCTGTGGTCCCTCCTAGTTTAATTTTAATGTGTTATTAGTTGTTTTTTACTTGACCTGTTGGTTTACCCAACCTTTGCCTAATTTTGTCCAGCTTGTAATAATATCTATGGAAGACAAATTTTGTAATAAGCTTGTTTTTATTATATTTTATTGTATTATATTGTATTGATTTATTCTAGATATTTCTAGTCAAAAGTTTGATTTACAGAATTTTATTTTAGGTATATTTGTATTTGCCATTGCAATCTTTAAATTTGGACTAGATGTGAGGTGTAATTATTACAATGGCCTATGGCTAAGTAATAAATTTCTATAATAATAATAACTTGTTTGTCTGCCCATTTTAGGAAGATCTGAGGAATAAATGGCTTATGCCGCTTTTGGTACAGAAATTCTTTTATACAACTCAAAAATTGGAGGTGCTCTTAAACAGCAAGAACTCTGAAAAGATACATAGAGAAGATATGTAAAGTTGCTATTTTTGCCAAGGCTGCAGCCAAAATTATTTTATTTTTTAATTTGATATATTTATTTACATTTATTGGCCGCCCCCTCATGCCTATGGCATCCTGGGGCGGCTCACAACAAGTAAAACAATAATAAAAACTCATAAAACATCATCAAGTAAGAATAATTTTTAAAATCCCCCCCACCATTTACTATACACCCCTCAACCCCTCCCCAAATCCCCCCCACCCTACCCTA
>QEPC01010935.1:1250052-1263774 GCA_003113815.1 Sphenodon punctatus
CCTGCAATTCTTCACAGTCCTCTCATGTTTTTAACTACCTCCAATAACTTTGTGTCATCTGCAAATTTGATCACCTCATTCTTTATTCCCTTTTCAGATCATTAATCAATTCATTAATAATTTAAACAACCCCAGTCCCAGTAAAGATCCCAGAGACACTCTACTATTTACCTCTCTCAATTGTGAAAAAAATGGATCATTTAATCCTACTCTTTGTTTCCTATCCTTTAACCAGCTACCAGTCCACAATAGGACACTGGGCATTTTTACACACACCTTAAAGTTCCGGATTTTTCAATCTTCTGGGTTCACAAGTAAGTTCTGGATGCATTTTTTTACACACACACTGCCCTGATACAATTCCTGGATGCATTCTTCACACAAACACTGTCTTGAGGCAACGTAGCTGCAGCTGTAAACATGACAGGCTGCCAAGGAAACCAAGTGACCACAGCTACCTGGAGCAAAGCAGTTTACTAGCAAAATGTTTTACACACAAATGTTCTGGGAGAAGTTCTTCGCAGAAGTTCAAAGAGCCTGATGTTTAAGATCTGGGTGAGTGATTTAGACACACAGGAAGTTCAGGATGTAACAGCAAACATGCAGGAGAAGTGTGTGTGTAAAAATAGCCACTGTCTCCTATCCCATGACTTTTTAATTTCCTCAAGAGTCTCTCATGAGGGACCTTATCAAACGCTTTCTGAAAGTCCAGATACACTATATCGACCAGATCACCCCTATCCATGTGCTTATTTTACACCTTCAAAAAATTCCAATAGGTTAGTGAGGCACAACTTTTCTTTGCTAAATCCATTCTGACTCTTCCCCAGTAAGCCAGGTTTATCAATATACACAGTAATTCTGTTTTTAATAATAGTTTCCACCATTTTGCCCAGAACAGACATCAGGCTCACCCATCTGTAATTTCCAGAATCGTCTCTGGAGCCCTTTTTAAATATTGGCAATATAGTCAAGTTTCTTTATTCCTTGTACTGGCCCACGGCCATGACAAGATAGCAATGCCATACATTGAAAATTTTAAAAATACAAAATTAATTACAAGTAAGATAAGAATTTTATACTTTAAATACCAGCTAGGCCCTATAACCTCTGGGTCATAATATATATATAACATATAACATATAACAAATTTTAACATGTTTTAATACAATAGGAAAAATACAGCCACATCATTCCGCAATGTGGGGTGGGGGGGATTTCTTCCCACGCAACAGACTCTGAATTTAAAGGTTTTATGTCAGAGAAACAAAAAACTAACAGACCTAAGGTAGACAGCCCCGGAGGGGGTTTGATCCTACTCCACAATCCAGCTCTTATGTGGGAATATAATGGACAAAATAATAAATAGTGAACCAGATCTTCAATAGCATTTCCCCCACAGGGACATTTCCTGTCCTCACAAGGGATTCCAGCATATCTGCCTAAGGGGAGTGCGGAATGAAATGTTTGCATCCGGAGAGCTGTAAAGGCTCTCCTAAGCCCAGGGTCCAAGATTTCTTTTAAATAGGAAGAGCCATTTCGAAGCGGCAAGATGCAGCCATAACAGGGAGACGTACGCACCGAGCTGGCTTGGCTCCTTAATGTTTGGATATCCATATCCCGAAGCCTATCCTTCAATATTTTTACCCCTTTTTTAACTAGAAGTTGTGATAAAAAATGAAAGGGGAGGCCTAAATTCATCAGTTTTCTTAGAACAGCTCTTGACCATAAATAGGTGTCATCTTGAATTTCTAATTCAAAACAACATCTTAAGATAGTGTCAGGAAGGTTCTGTAACAATTTTAAAGCAGAGCACAAAAAAACTTTTTCCAATTTTACACCCAAAGAAACCAACCCCATTTCCAGATTCACCATAGCAGAAAATGTGCTTGCAGGAACTCCCAGAAATTTCCTCCGGAAATTATTCTGAATCGGCTCCAAGAGAGTCATGGCTGTTGGGGCATAACCCCACATCTGAACACCATAGCTAAGTTTAGACACAATTTTAGATTCAAATACCTTAAGGGCTGGAATAATCGAATGACCCCCTTGATTGATGTAAAATTTATAGATAGCTGCTGAACTAGCTTTAGCTTCCTGTTTAATAGAATGAATGTGCGGGAGCCATGAATTATTATATGAAAAAAAGATCCCCAAATATTTAAAGGTTCGGACTTGCTCAATTTGGTTTCCATTTAAGGACCCCGGTGCTAATTTGAAGCCTTTGGCAAAAACCATAATTTTGGTTTTCTTATAGTTTATCTTAAGACCTTGTAGCTGACAACTTGCTCCAAAGTCAGCTAATAGTCTTTTTAATCCCAATCTGGAAGTGGATAACAACAGGGTATCATCTGCATACATCAGAGTAGACACATGCCAATCCTTAACCCTAGGAGCCATGTAGGATCCTCGGTCCCTATGATCCAGGATTAGCTGATTTACATACAGATTGAAAAGCAAGGGCACCAATATGCATCCCTGCCTAACACTTCTAGATGTAGGAATTTGAGTAGACAGTGCACCCTTGCTGTTTAAGCGTATCTGGAGTTTGGTGTCTGTAAAAAGAGTTTTTATCAGACCTAAAAGACGGCAATCTATTCCAAGATGATTCAGCTTGACCCAAAGGATATATCTGTCTATAGATCGAAAGCTGATGAGAAGTCTATGAAAGCCACATAAAAATCTAGCTCCTGCTTCTTGCATTGATTAATCAGATGATTTAGGATATAGCATTGGTCAGCAGTACTTTTCTCAGCCTGAAAGCCCGCTTGCTCCTCTGCTAAGATCCCCTCTGTTTTGACCCAGTTATTTAGGCGATCAAATAATAGCCTAGAGTATAATTTGGATATTATTGGTAAAAGACTAATGGGTCTGTAATTTTGCGGATCTGCCCGATCACCTTTTTTATTAATCGGAACTATTATGCTAGACCTCCAATAATCAGGGATTTTACTGGAATTATTAATGAGAGTAAATAAATTTGCTGGGGCTAATCGCCACCAACCGGAGTTTTGTTTAAATAACTCCCCTGGTAAAAAATCCCCCCCAGGTGCCTTCCCATTTTTGAGTAGATTAATTGCTTTATCTACCTCAGTTTCAGTGACTGGATTCCATGGTGGAAGGACTAAGTCTGTCTCAGCTCGTATTTCGGTCTCCAAAGGTCTACTAGCATTAAAGATCTCTGCAAAATGCCGAACCCATTCAGAATGTTGAATTTGGGGATCTTTAAGCCTAAACCCGTTTTTAAAGGAGCCATTTATCAATTTCCAAAATAATCATTGGTAATTTGATTCCAAGGCATCCAATAGTTTCCGCCAGAATCCTCTGGTATACTCTATTTTTTACCCTCTAATAAACTGCTTATATTCCTTCAAGAGCACCCTGTAAGATCTTATCGCTTCATCCGAGATATTATATTTAAACCCTCTAGCACCAATCCTAAGGGCGGCCTTTCTCCTATCACATGTCACATCCCACCAGCCCACGGGAAAAGCTACTTTGGTATTAATATTTGAAGATTTTGTCAGATAAGGGAATAATTTCTTGGATATAGTCTCCAAGACTTCTAAAGCGATGGTAATATCCCCAATAATACTCAGCAAATCCCTGAGATATTTCATCTCTAGATCATTGAGCCTAGTAGCTAATTGAGCATCAATCTTGGTTGACCACCTTAGCCTACAAGGACCTGATTGTTCACCTTCCCCAATTGGCACCAGAAGAGGAGCCCTTGGGATTAGATCTAGATGTTTTAAAGTCAAAGTTAATGGAAAATGATCAGCATCTACCTGATGCATTATTTCAAGGTAACCACATTATACTCTAACAAGGGGGAGATAATGCCATAATTGATGACACTCCCCCCACCCCTAAAATTGGAGTAAATATAGACCCCATTTGGATCCCCTGGAGCATTTCCATTTAAAATATATAAGGAATGGTCAAGAATAAATCTATACAAAACTTTCCCTCACTTATTTATAATTCCATTTTGGGACATCCTTGCCCCATTCCAATCCACCTCTTCATCCAACATATTAACCAATTCCAGAGCTCTCAAAATTTCATCACTATTATGACCTAGCCTGGCATTTAGATCCCCGAGAATTAGAATATGATCCTCAGGGAATCTCTGACAATTTCTTGAAAAAAATACCACAAAGTGCTGCCATGCTAAGTTCCCAATATTTCCGGGGGGGAGGGGAGGAATATAGATGTTATAAATCTGCAACCATTTTAGGTGAGAAAACAAAATCCAAAAGGATTGAACATAACACTCTTCCCCGTGGAGTGTCTCAATTTCCAACCCTAGGTCAATTGAAAAAAACATGGCTAGACCTCCTGAGGGCCTTCCTTTATTACTCTGGGGGGTTCTTGCTGGAGTAGCCCATTTAATATAACCCTCTATTTCTATTTGGTCAGAGTTTACCATCCATGTCTCTTGGAGGCAAATAATACCAAACCTGTCCATAATTGGAGACAATCCTTATCTTGATTTTTCCCTCCCCATCCAGCAATATTCCAGGAAATTAACTCCAAAATAGCTAATTCGGGAGTTCCCCCATTGTGATGACCCTGGCTGTCAGTCCCCCTGAGTGGCATCATCATCCCTCCCGCCTAACTGGGAACCATCTCTACTAGAAAGAAGCAGCAGCTCATCTAAGGATTTACTTGCAGAGACTAAATGCTCATCAGGGTCTTTACAGACTACAGGGGACAACTCATTTACCAACTGTTTAGTCCTTATTTTGGGGGTACTAATACTATTTACTTGGGACCTATTTACTGCTAAGGACCTCTGAAACTTCTCAAAGAAAGACGGTAATATGGTTTGGTCCTCCTTTGAGGAAGAACCCTTCAGAAGGTTATCCACCTCCGGAATAGTTAGAGATTTTGCTGGGGGTAAATTCTCAGAAAGCTGAATAACAGAGCAGTGCTTCTTCATACCCGAGTTATTTGAAAGGACCACATTTGTATTCTTAATAATACTAACCACATGTGAAGCCCCAGAAGCTACAAGTGAACTATCCTCTGAGAAGTTAGAGGGATTAACCAACAAAGAGTCCCTAACCACCAGGAAATCATCAGTAGGTGTACCATTTTCACAGGGTCTTTTACTTGATTTACATTGTCCATTCAGAATACTAACATTCCTTATATCCACTCCTCCTTCAGCTGAAACTATAGGGATGTGTCCCCCTTGAATCCAGTTCTGGGGAATATGATCCCTGGTGCCAGCATTCTCAGACTCAAAGATAATTTCAGCCTGTATCCTTACATCCTCCTTTATCCCCATCCTTCCCCTGAGATGGTTGTAAGGGTGGGACATTTGTTCTAGAATTTTGTTTTGGCCCTCAGGAGGCAGTTTGTGATTATCTATAGCACAATCAGAATTCTTCCCATCTGGTATCTCTTGTACTTCCATCATTTCAGAAACATTTATAATCAGATCACAGGGTCGAGAGATAGAAGGTAAGGTCAACGATTGCGTCGCCTGCAAGGTCTTAGATCTCCTTCTCACTGCAAGTTTATCTGCACCACTAGCACCTGGATTGACCTTCCCCATCGAGTTCCTTCCATTCCTCAAATGAACAACACTTTGATTTGGTATATACACATAAATTGCACTCGTACTCAGAATGGATTCATGTTCCAAAACTAATTTTGCCTGAGCTGGTGATTTAAAATAGACCATTACCGAAGAACGGCCCCTTCTTTGTGCAACATGGGCTATTGACCTAATATCCTTGCTTGTGAAAGGAATTTTTAAAAGGAATCTGATATGCTCTGCAGCATCCAATGCCATATCCCAACCTGGAAGATGGTCATTTGGTAATGGGAGAGTAGTTAGTATAATTCTGTTGTGAGCCAGTACAAAATCCTCCCCTTCCTTTCCCTCCAATGCCTGCATAGTCATGCCTTCCACATGCAACAAAGGTGGCCACTTTGCTTCAGCAATATCTGGATTTAAGTTTGATGGAACCTCCTTTACCTTCTCCTCTATGGGGGTAGGACCTTTTAAGATATTTAAATTTTCACCAGCCCTAACCGTTCCCATGAGAAGAGAAGCCTTTGCTGATAATGTATTTAATTGTTGAAACAGAGACCTAACCGTATATGCTGTGAGCTGTACATGTTCTGCCATTAAAGATTCTGGCAAACAGTCCATATGTATCTGTCGAACCTCCTCCGTCCCTTGGTCATCTAACCATTCACAAAAACTCAGAGAAAGGGAATTAATTCTGGACTTTTTTTAAAATTTGAATTCAATTGGTGACCCTCTTAAAGCCCTCGGGGGTATCTCCTCAGAGGAAACCCCCTCCTGAGTCAATGGGAAAAACCAATTCGTAATAGCTATACCAGATGTATTATCTACTCCAGCCTTTGTTGGTCGGGTAGCAAGAATAATGTCAATACGCTGTTGTTTCACAGGTGGCTGAGTATTGCCTAAAGGGTAACGAGTCCTCTTATTTTTTGAGCCCTTGCGATCCATAATCATATACTCAGTATTATAATTTGATTATAAAAAGATTCCCTTGAACAGAGGGCTCAATCCACACCCTTCACAATGGTTTAAAGCTAGTCCCCTATATATCCCCAGCTAACCCTTCTCCGGCTTGGCAATAAACCTAAACACAACTGCTAGCTCTTAACTATGGCTAACAGGTAAACTAAACCGACAAAGAAATAATATAACAAAGGGAAACACCCCACGCCCCACCGGTGCCTAAGGCTGCACATGCAGCCCGTAGGTGCGCTGCCTGCGGCGCACGCCTATCGCACTAGCCATGTCCTGGCGGTGATTTTATGTGCTTGTCCTGAAGTCCAAGGAGCCAATTACAGCCCGGGGCTCGGGATATGGCTCCTGGCTGCACTCCACCCAGCTGCTGTCAAAAAGAAACAAGCAGGAGTCTGGCCCCCTTCTGTACCACAGTTACTGTCCCGGGGCTGGGGGTCTAGCCAAAAGTCACTCATGCTCCTGCTTCCTCTAGGAATCCCTCTGCGAGCTCCCTTCATCCACAGTGCTAGCGTGTCCCGGCGGTGATTTTATGGGCTTGTCCAGAAGTCCAAGGAGCCAATTACAGCCCAGGGCTCGGGGCATGGCTCCCGGTCACACTCCACTCAGCTGCTGTCAAAAAGAAAATCAGGGATCTGGCCCCCTTCTGTACCACAGTTACTGCCCTGGGGCTGGGGATCCAGCCAAAAGTCGCTCACGGTCCTGCCTCTTCTAGGAATCCCTCTGCGAGCTCCCTTCCTCCGCCACAAGACATTTGCTACCCTCCAGTCCTCAGGTAGAGTGGCACATTTTAGCGATCGTTTACAAATTACCAGTAGTACATCTGCAATTTCATATTTGAGTTCCTTCAGAACTCTGGGGACTGGGGTGTATACCATCTGGTCCCTGTGATTTATTACTATTAAGTTTGTCAATTTGCTCTTGAACCTCTTCCAGAGTCACACTGATTTGTGACAGCTCTTCCGATTCCTCACCTACAAAGAACGGAGCACCCCTTTTACTGCCTGGTCATCTAATGGCTCAACTGACTCTCTAGCAGGCCTCTTGCTTCTGATGTACTTTTAAAAAGTGTTTATTATTAGTTCTTGCCTTTTTAGCAAGTCTCTCTTCAAATTCTCTCTTGGACTTTCTTATTATCTTTTTACGTTTAATTTGCCAGTGCTTATGCTCTTTCCTATTGCTCCTTATAGTTTCCTTCTAACTAGCATTCTCATTTTAACATAGGGTATTTTCAGACGTTACGAGATCACGCTCAACCACAGTCAATACCCTGTGGTGGGGAATGGTCCCGTAACATCTGTTGGGGAACCAGAAGTCCCCCCCCCAGATGTTTGCCACGGTCAATCGCGGCGGGGAATCCTATTCACCACGCGATCGGCAGAACTGGCGGGGCCGGCGCCGATCGTGTGGTGAATGTGATTCCCCACCGTGATGAGAGGGCAGGTGGCGGGGGAGCATGGGGAGGGCGGGGCTGAGTGGCCACACATTGCACCACATGGCCCCGCCCACTCCCCGATTCCCTACCGGGATGAGCCAGCATGTCTGTTGGACGTGCCGGAGTGATCCTGGCAGGGAATCATTTGGGTGATTCCGGGACGGGGCGAACGCCGCCCTATCTCGTCTGAAATCACCCATAGTCTCTCTTTTTAAAGTTTAATGTTACTGTGGTAGTTTTGTTTATAATTCTCCCTCCAATAATTATGTCAAAATTGATTATATTATAATTTCTGTTGCCAAGCAGTTCCACCACCATTACCCTTGCACCAGGTCCTTTGCTCCATTTAGGACTAGATCCAAAGTAGCTCCTCCTCTTATTGGTTTCAGGACCTGCTGCTCCAAGAAGCAGTCATTTATGGCATCTAGAAACTTTACCTCCATATCACACCCCAAGGAGACATTCACCCAGTCCCTGTTAAAGTAATTGAAATCACCCATTATTATTATTATGTTTCTGACTTTAGTAGCCTGTCTAATCTCTGTTAGCATTTCATAGTCAGTCTCACTGTCCTGGTCAGGGGGACGATAGTGTCACGGGAATGGGGGGAGAACAGGGAAGGGGCGACCAAGGAGACACAGGAAACACACACACTCAGATGGAGACCTCCGGGTTCGGCTCTGCAAGGGGATACTTGTGAAGGAAGCCCATCAGGATAGTGTGGTGGCCTTTAGATCCCAAAAAGATCAGGCCACTATCATCATTGGGGCCAGAGCAGATTTGACAGGAG
Organism: Sphenodon punctatus; assembly: GCA_003113815.1. Taxonomy (NCBI): domain Eukaryota; kingdom Metazoa; phylum Chordata; class Lepidosauria; order Sphenodontia; family Sphenodontidae; genus Sphenodon; species Sphenodon punctatus. Next base: position 1,258,795 of record QEPC01010935.1, read on the forward strand.
GGTATCCCCCAACACTCAAGGAACTCACAACGCACCACAATCCACAGGGGAGGGGGAGCTCCATGGAGGAAGGGGTGAATTGCAGGGAAAGGGAGCTGGGTTCGGGGGGGGGGGGCGTGGGGATAAGAGATAGGGCTCTCAGTCCAGCGGGGGAAGGGGAGACACAACCCAGGAAGGGGACAGGGCTCACACTCCACATGTTCACCACACACTCGCGCAAGCACTCCAGGAGACACACAAGGTTACACCCACTCTCAATATTATAACACTCAGGCTAGGAATCAAGCAAAGACAAAACAAGAGTCAACTTAGCTTTCGCAGGGGGCTAGCTTCTCAACGCTCTGATTACCGGCGCTGTATACCTCGCAGTGTCGGGGTTTTAAGCTTCCTGCCCCGCCCCTTTGCGTGTCTACAGCCGTGTGGAATGCCGCACTGCCGGCAGGCACGCCTTGTCAGCTGATGCAGAGGGGGAAGGCTCCGCAATGCCTTCTTGTTCCTGGGATGCCCTGGCAACCCGCTGCTGTGCCAGGATCTCCGGGGCCACCGTGGTCTCTGCAGCTGTGAGCGGTGCCGCAAGCCTTGTGCCAGCAGGGGAAGTGGCCAAGTGGCAGGCCACGCAGCCACAGAGCGCCCCCCCCAGCCATCTCCCCGCATGGTGGGTCTAACAGATAGTATAGCTATTAGGCCCATTGCTATACACTTCCCCATTATGCATGGAATTTCTATCCATAAGGATTTCACAGTACAGTTCACGTCCTGTAAAATTTTAATCCTACTTGATTCATTGCAACATATAGTGCCACCCTGCCACCAGTTTGATCTATTCTGTAATTTTTATATATTTTGTACCCCGGTATTACAGTGTCCCATTGGTTATCCTCATTCCACTAGGTCTCTGAGATGCCTGTTATGTCTAGAACTTCATTTACTGACATATCCATTACAAAAGGGGGACAAAGATTTGTGCCAGCGCTAAAGGTTTTTGAGGCAAAAATAATTGCTAAGATAAGATATGGGGCTCTGTTTTGTGGTTATTCCCCCACAGTATTAAGAATTTTGGAACCGATTTTTCACAACTTTCTGAGACGATTGGTCCAGGTTTCAAATTCAATACCGGTAGTTCTATTAAGGTTGGAGTTAGGGGTTCATTCCCTAAAATCATACCTTTTGGAGACAGTTTTAGTGAACATGCTAAAAATTAGTCATGCAGCGGATGATGATTTCGTGAAAATCTGTTTAAGGGAAAAACTGGATTATGTTTCCACAGGATCTCTTTGGTGGAGAAAGATTAAGAGCAGTTTTGAAGATCTCGATTACCTTACCATTTTCTGAAAGTTTTTTTTTTCAAAGTAGCCAAAACCCTGGTGAAAACTAGGATAAAAGATATAGATGGGCAAACCTCTAGGGCATTAGTACCTTTAATAAGGTCTTCCCCTTGGTATCAATATTGGATCCCCAGAAGGGAGGGGGCTAATTATATAAAATATGATCTACCTTTCCACCATAAATGGGCATTTTTCTCTCTTCGCTTACAGAGTATGCCCTCAGCAGGAGGGAAGGTTTTGGGGTGTCCCATATGCGGACAGAATTTGTCCCTGTTGCTCCTCTGGTGTGGAAGACCTTGCCCATTATCTTTTTGTATGTCCCCTGTATTCCCATTTGCGCCGTAGGCTGCGGAGTAGGGTGATAATTCCCCCAAATCTATCTGAGGGGCAAAAAATTAAGTTTCTGTTGGCTGATAGAAACCACCAGCTTACAAACATTATGGCATGCTTTGCCCATGTAATGGAACTGACCAGGAAAAGGAAATTGGCTTCGCTAGAAAATTTATTGTAGACTGGAATGATACTCTGCCTCTTTCTCCCTTTTTTGACAGATTGAATGGTGCAATGTATAGGGATGAATAATAATTCATCGATGAATGTAAATTCCATGAAGGATTGTATTTAGTTTTACTAATTAATTGTATGTTCCAATGTAGATGTGTATATTTTGTGAAAATTGTGTCATGGCTTAAGGCCAGCACAATAAAGTTTGAATTGAAAGTTTGAATTGACATATCCTCTAATTCTCTTATTTTCCCTTTTAGACTTCTAGCCTTTGCATATAGACACTTACATGTATTCTTTTTATTCTTATTCTTAATCTGCTCATTTTACTGCTTCAGGTATTTTGGAATCATTTATATGTGTCTGTTCTGTACTGATTTTCACCTGGGCTCCCTCGGCTTCTTCCATATCCTCTATATTTGAGGACATGGCTATTAGCCAAGATGGGCAGATTTTCCAGCTTCTGACTGCTGGGAGGGAACAACAAGGAATGGGCTGCTCCATATATGGGTATTTTTAAGTGAGCAGGACTGAGGGGGTGTCCATAGCTGCTGAGTGGCACTGCTGTGGATCAGCCACTCGAGCAGAGTGAGTAGGGGGCCGTCACATACTCCCCCCGATGCAGACCATGAGGGAGGGGGAAGTACATCAGGCTGGCCTTTGAAACGGACATGCCCTGGCCATGAGTTCTGGGGAACTGGGCTTCTCGGCGCTCATAGCCAGTTCCTGTGACTTGCAAAGGCCATGCCCCTGCCCACAGTGCCTACGAATGCTGTCTGCTGGCATGAATGGCCGCCCCAATTCAGATGGGCAGGGGGTTCGTGGACACCCATTGCCATGCACTTTTTTGGCTTGCCTCACACGGGGCTCTCTGGAATTTTTAGACGTGCCCCATGAGTGGGTGCTGCATGGGTCACAGGAGTGCACATCCCTTTGCAGTAGCATCTTGTATGAAAACACCCTATGCCCTCTCCATAATTTAAACACCCAGTGTTGGAGGCAGGATGGTGGGCTAGATGGACTAGTGGTCTGACCCAGTATGGCAGCCCTTATGTTCTTAAGCTGCTGTTCTTATTTATTTAAATTCTATAACTCCCCTACAACCAAGAATCCAACTGGAACAAACTTAACATCATTTCCAGGGTTTGCTAGAATCTCCTTTTCATTTACAGTGGAGCACATGTTCCCTTTGTTATTAAAATCAATGGTCCACATGAGGGAAGTTGCATCTAGAACTTATATTTGAATAATTTCAATAGATTTTTCATAATATATTATTAATAGGATATTTCCACTGTAATGCAGACCCCAGTTTGGAAGATGATAAAGGAAAACACATTCTTCTTGAAATCTGTACAGATTTCAGCAATTTAAGCAGTGTTTATGGAATGGGTCAAATCTTAATTTCACATCGTCACATCAATCTGTATTGTTTTATTTTCAGACTTTTTATGAGTTTTCTAAAAAAAAAGAAAAGATGTTTGTGTCTTGGTTTTTCTTTGACTTCCACATATGGAGAATTCTCGGTGCTCTATGTACATTTGGGGAAGCGCTTACAGACAATTTGAAATATATATATATATCAGTCTCCTAGTATAGAACGTCTGTGAACAACAAGGGGAGGTTAACACTACAGAGAGTAACATCAAAGAAAAGTTAGAGTCCCCTAGTAGATGATAGGCTACAGTGTATCATATACACTCACTCACTCTGTTGGCATCAGAGACCTTTAAGACCTAGTGCTGCAGTCAGCCTTTTCTTAGCTAAAAAAATCTTTCAACCACCATTTACACCTAATTTTCACAGGTTGTCATATATTCCATTGATCTATCTTAAGCAAGGTCTTCCTAGGAGTCTGGTTCCCAATGAACTGCCATTCACATTTTGTTGCACACCTCTCTGTCGTCCACATCTTGCATCATGTCTTGTCCACTGTATACAATTAGAGTTTATGATATTAATAATGAATGACAGCTTCCTACTTTTCTTAGCTCTCCATTGCATTGTCTCCTCCATGGTTCCCTAACAGGATCAAGGATTTTTCTGAATACTTTATTTTCAAAAAGTAATAACTGTCTTATTTCTCTCTTGTATTATAGTTTTGCACCAAAGAATATGCTTCAAAATAATATATAGTAGAGGGTAAAATGGAGACACAACAGATATTCTAGACTACACAGAAACACTTATTAAAAGTAGAGAGATTTATTTATGTGTGTGAGAGAGAGAGAGAGAGAGACACACACACACCAGAACTGGCAGTGAGGGATCACTAGCGGTGATAGAGGTAACATTCTTCATCTCCTCATAAGAAAGGCTAGAGTCATTCAACTAAACTAACTCCAGGCCTCTGATGGAAAATGGCAGTTGAAGTGGATAAAGTGACATTCTAATTAATTCTTAATCATTCCCCTTGTAACAATTCAATATCTGCATAGAATTCACAGTAATCAGCAAAGAGAGAAATTGGAACCACAGGTGAACAGTTAAAACTATACGACAAATGGCATTTAAAATACACCTTTGATGACATTCCATGCACTCTGCCCAGTAATCCATCTACACTAGCACTTCTTGCAATCTTCCACACTTTGGAGAAGCTCTCAAACAGCTAAAATTTAAATACATTTCAATTTTAAAAGTGCCACAAAGGATTTAACAATGGGGTAAATCCAGGTCTATTTTCAAGAGCCATGTCCCTGTGATAGTTTCATTACAAAAATCTGTTCACTTGATTTATTTTTATTTTTATTTAAAACTTATATCCCGCCCCTCCTGCCCAAAGGCAACTCGGGGCGGCAAACAACACACGCACAAAAATTTAACAATAAAACATTTAAAAATAAATCAATAAATTTTAAAACAAATAATAAAAACTCACCCTCTCCCCCAAACCCTCCCACACCCCAAAAGCCTGGCAGAACAGCCAGGTCTTACACAAATGTCGAAATGACAGGAGGGTGGGGGCCAACCGAGTCTCCTCCAGGAGTGAATTCCAGAGCCCTTTAGGGGCTGGAACATTGAAGGGTTAGCCACACCCACCTCTGGGTATATAAGAGGAGACAAGCAGGAGAGGCTTCAGTTAGGCTGCTTGCCCACATTAGTGCGGTGCAAAATCTCCCTGTGGGTAAAACTCCTGATGGGGAATCTT
>QEPC01010935.1:1263874-1279732 GCA_003113815.1 Sphenodon punctatus
AAAAGATGTTTGTGTCTTGGTTTTTCTTTGACTTCCACATATGGAGAATTCTCGGTGCTCTATGTACATTTGGGGAAGCGCTTACAGACAATTTGAAATATATATATATATATCAGTCTCCTAGTATAGAACGTCTGTGAACAACAAGGGGAGGTTAACACTACAGAGAGTAACATCAAAGAAAAGTTAGAGTCCCCTAGTAGATGATAGGCTACAGTGTATCATATACACTCACTCACTCTGTTGGCATCAGAGACCTTTAAGACCTAGTGCTGCAGTCAGCCTTTTCTTAGCTAAAAAAATCTTTCAACCACCATTTACACCTAATTTTCACAGGTTGTCATATATTCCATTGATCTATCTTAAGCAAGGTCTTCCTAGGAGTCTGGTTCCCAATGAACTGCCATTCACATTTTGTTGCACACCTCTCTGTCGTCCACATCTTGCATCATGTCTTGTACACTGTATACAATTAGAGTTTATGATATTAATAATGAATGACAGCTTCCTACTTTTCTTAGCTCTCCATTGCATTGTCTCCTCCATGGTTCCCTAACAGGATCAAGGATTTTTCTGAATACTTTATTTTCAAAAAGTAATAACTGTCTTATTTCTCTCTTTTATTATAGTTTTGCACCAAAGAATATGCTTCAAAATAATATATAGTAGAGGGTAAAATGGAGACACAACAGATATTCTAGACTACACAGAAACACTTATTAAAAGTAGAGAGATTTATTTATATATGTGTGTGTGCGTGTGCGTGTGCGTGTGCGTGTGCGAGAGAGAGAGAGAGACTGACTTTGGGAGGGAGATATCAGAACTGGCAGTGAGGGATCACTAGCGGTGATAGAGGTAACATTCTTCATCTCCTCATAAGAAAGGCTAGAGTCATTCAACTAAACTAACTCCAGGCCTCTGATGGAAAATGGCAGTTGAAGTGGATAAAGTGACATTCTAATTAATTCTTAATCATTCCCCTTGTAACAATTCAATATCTGAATAGAATTCACAGTAATCAGCAAAGAGAGAAATTGGAACCACAGGTGAACAGTTAAAACTATACGACAAATGGCATTTAAAATACACCTTTGATGACATTCCATGCACTCTGCCCAGTAATCCATCTACACAAGCACTTCTTGCAATCTTCCACACTTTGGAGAAGCTCTCAAACAGCTAAAATTTAAATACATTTCAATTTTAAAAGTGCCACAAAGGATTTAACAATGGGGTAAATCCAGGTCTATTTTCAAGAGCCATGTCCCTGTGATAGTTACATTACAAAAATCTGTTCACTTGATTTATTTTTATTTTTATTTAAAACTTATATCCCGCCCCTCCTGCCCAAAGGCAACTCGGGGCGGCAAACAACACACGCACAAAAATTTAACAATAAAACATTTAAAAATAAATCAATAAATTTTAAAACAAATAATAAAAACTCACCCTCTCCCCCAAACCCTCCCACACCCCAAAAGCCTGGCAGAACAGCCAGGTCTTACACAAATGTCGAAACGACAGGAGGGTGGGGGCCAACCGAGTCTCCTCCAGGAGTGAATTCCAGAGCCCTTTAGGGGCTGGAACATTGAAGGGTTAGCCACACCCACCTCTGGGTATATAAGAGGAGACAAGCAGGAGAGGCTTCAGTTAGGCTGCTTGCCCACATTAGTGCGGTGCAAAATCTCCCTGTGGGTAAAACTCCTGATGGGGAATCTTACGGCATGCTGTGCATGTGGGAGCCTGGTTAAAAGTGTAATCAGCCACATCATGCGGCTTTTTTTCTTACAATTGTCAGGGCTCAAAATCCAGCCCTGAAAATTGTAAGAAAAAAAGTGGCATGACACGACTGATTACGCTTTTAACCAGCAAAGGCCAGGGTATCCATCATCCCCCAGTTTCTCTTGGCCACATATCCCATGAGACCACAGCACCCACAGACAAAAGGTGAAGCTGTGCAGGGATGCCAGAGTCCTTCTGGGAATTTTAGCTCGGTATCCCTGCCACACCAAAGTTCCACAGGTCTTTGGGTTTACAGTTCAACTTCGATTCTGAGGTAAGTTCACTTTGCACAAATGTATATCTGGTGCCTTTACGTTTGGCCTCCAGCCTCTCCTACAGCTAGCCTATTCCACCAACAGTATTTCAGTGCTGCTCCCACCTTGTGGGTATCCAGAATCTGATAAACAGTTCAACAAAGGGGTGCCCTCTGAGTGTATCAAGGGCAGTTCCCACCTGGCAGACTGACTCCTCTGAGCATGGTCTCTCTGTGTCCACTTACCAGTGCTTGTGGCCTGCAACCTTTGGTTTGTCTCACCAGGCTCCAACAGCAGCTCTGTAGTCACCAGCAGGACTCCTCTTCTGAAGCTTCTAGTTCTAGGTTCTTACTCCACAGTTCCCCTCTCCCCTCAGACTGATGGTTTAGTTCTTATATACTCACAAGTCTCTGGGTTTCCACACCTGTTAGGTGTCCTGGGATAGTGTCTGCACCATTTAGCGCCAGTATGGACATGATCCTTTTCTATTTCAGCACTTGCCTCCTTTTGCAGGTGCTACCACACATCCTGTTACAGAAGTCATTTGGCGTTCCCTGGCAAACAACCCACAGCAATAGCAGATATGGGGACTTAGCTGTCTTGCTGCCACAGCACCACTACTCCATTCTAGTCCCATTTGGTTTGGTTAGGTTAACTGGGTTGTTAGTCCCAATCTTTGGATAGGGTTTTCAGCTCTTCTGCTCCCTCTTTGCTGCAGTCAATTTCTTTCCTCTCCTCCAGCTTCCTGGCTTCTGGGTTTTTCAACCCCCTGGCCCAGGTTCCAGTCAGGTGATTGATTAGTCTCAGTCTCAGCTTTGTAAAGGCCAATACTTCATTTGGCTTGCCCCTTGCAGGGTACTGTCCTGTAAGCACTTACCACTCTGCTGTAAGCACTTGATTTATTTACCTATTTACCTGGTTAATGTACCTGCTAATACCTGTACACTGGTAGCATGTAATTAACTTACCTCTGTGTGTTTGGAAAGTATTTTGAATTGTAAGATGATATGAACGTATCATAGGCAATTGTGTTAAAATTCCTTTGGCAATAATGGGGTTACTTTACAATGTATGACCTGAGTGGGAAGCTACCAGACACGCTGGTCTAAGAAGGCCTCATCATCGAGGACAGGCACCAAGATGCTGGAAACGGGAACCAACAACAGGGACGGAGCTGGCGGGGGCAGCCAGCTATGGAGGAACTATTTATTTATTTCCTTATATTTATATGCCGCCCCCCCCCTCCCCCCCATGCCTACAGCATCTCGGGGCGGCTTCCAACATAATATAAAACAATTTTAAAACAAATCTTCTACAATATCATAATTAAAACAAATTTAAAACCCCCCACACAGAAATTAACCTACCCCCCCCCCCTCCAAAGGCCTGGGCGAGAAGGGGGAGAACTAGGAGGAGAACCAGCAATAGGGACACTAGCAGGGATAAGCAGCGGCAGGGAAGCTGGTGGGGGCAGCCAACTACGGAGGAACTAAGAGGAGAACCAGCAATAGAGATGCTGTCAGGGATAGCTAGTGGCAGGGAAGCTGGTGAGGGCAGACAGTTATGGAGGAACTGGGAGGAGAACCAGCAATAGGGAAGCTGGAAGGCAACAGGGAACTAGGAGGGGTAACCTGCAGTAGGGAGCAGGAAGGCCCCTGCTGCCCCCCAAGGGGAACAGGGAGCACAGCAACAGCAATGAGGAGAGTCTACTCATACAAGAAGCAAGGGTTTCACAGGGCCAGGGCAAGAACACACTCACACGGGGGTCTGGTTAATGTTACACCCAATCCTGGGAACCCACAAACCCCAGGAGGAGCCATTGCTCCACCAGATTCCTGAGCTGCCAGGAGGTCCTAAATAATTTTTGGCAGCCAATCAGGGAGTCAGAAGACAAGCCCCCAGAAATGGCAACCAGGTGTGCAGGGGTGGGGCACACACCAGGTGGGGATGCAGGGGAAGAAACAGGGAGGGGGATGAAAGCACAGTTTAGCAAGGCACCAAGTGGCACAGGCTGCTCTGGTGCTACCCCCCAAGGCCAAGGGTTCAAGAGCAGGCAGTGACAGTTGAGGGCAAAAGGGTGTGTGTGGAGTTTTGTTCTACAAAAGGGGGGAAGTTTTTAGCTCTGGGTTTCTCTTCTCTCTTTGGACATCAGAGAGAGGGCTTGGCTACTGATACACATGGACCCTGCTGAGGCCTAGCTGGTGAAATTGGTTGTGGTTCTTCTGTATGAGAATTGATATCTGCTGTTGCTGTTATTCCACTGAAGTTTTCTTCAACAGACAAATTTTGTTTATGCACTAAATCCTTGTGGTCTGGCTTCATTCTTTCCAGAGGTAATTAGATATGTACACACCTTTCAAGCAGCCCACTAATAAGTTGAGGAGATCCTTCCCTTGGCAACACCATTCTCCACCGCCTCCTCTACAAAGGTGGCATCCGGGTCTTCTGTGCCTTTGACCAGAACCTCGGTGACTCCTTGAAAAAGGGCTGACTCTTGAGCTTGAGAGAATACACCTTGAGAGTCATGGTGTCTGTGCCATATGCTGGCTCTGGGTTACAGATGGGTATGGATTAGGATCTCTGCCAGCAGTTGCAGCTTCCGTGATGGGAACGAGAGCAGTTGCAGTGGGAACGGTTGTAGCGGTGGCAGGCATTGGGGAAGGCATATCCTCCGTCTTCTGACTTCTGGCGAAAGCAGAGCCACGCAAGATGCAATGATGGCTCCATCCACGCGGAGGAACCAATCAAGAAACTTGCAATAGGAATATTTGCCTCCTGCATCCCCAGGCAAAGTTGTCGTCCAGGATCTCCTTGTACCCGTGATTCAACTCCTTGGTCCACTGTCATCACTGGTTCATGTCCTGGGTATAGCCCTGCTGCACCATTTGAACTGAGATTTCTTGGAACACTGCCTTGTTCCTGTAGCACTTCATCAGGACATATTGGAACTTCTGTTCAATCAGTGAAGGCCTTAGCCTCTTCCTCGGTCCAGGGAATGCAGCATTGGTGGGCAGGTCAGTAGGCGGAGAGTGAATGCCATTGCGTGGTAGTCGTAGGTTGCTCCATGGCTGTCAGTTTGAGCCATGGCCATGGTGATGGTAATCCTCTCAAGTTGTTCCTGAGAATGCAATGGCTGGGAAACAGCAAGGATTGGCAGGCCCATACTGTCAACCAGGAGGAACTGGGAGAACACATGTTTGAAAATGGAACAGTGGGCTTTTAAGGCAGATGCTACATGTGCACCAGCGAGAGCACAAATAAAGAGAGGGGTTGGAAGTGATAGCCCTGTAGGGTGCTCTAGGCTTTTTTGCCCACAACTCTATGGAGCTGGCAGACCTGTATGCCTGGTGGCTGCGCACAACCTAACTGATGGGATGTGGACATGTGGGATGTGCATTAACCTGCATTTGCCTGCACAGCAGGCTCCATATGCTCTGGGACCCCACTGTGAATGGGGGCTGCATGCCCAGTGAGTGGTGGCCTTGTGGCTGATGGGGGTGAACACCTAATAAACAGCCAGGTGGACACCAACTGGTGTGGGCTACTGTCTCATTTGTTAACACCCTAAAACTTTACAGCAACAAGTTTGTTTCTGTCTGGGACTGTGGGGTTAAATTCAAGTCTCAAAATGGGGTCATTCTCTGTCCCAAAGAACTTAAAATATAAATAGACATGATGAGGTGTAGGAGAAATGTGAAGAGCATTAGGAACTATTTTGCAGAGAGATTAAGAACTTTTCAAGGAAGTTCAAGAAATAATCAAAGCAGTGCAAATGGTCTGATATCTGGGCTAGCCAGACATAGGTACTCTGACAATCATAAGGAAGCTGTGGCTTTTGTTGAGGTGTAGGCTTGCTTAGAAATTATGGGCAAGCCAAAGGAGAAAAGCAATGTTCCAGGTTACCACAATATTATACGCTTGCCTATATAAAACAGGGAATTCATCTGCTTTTATAACTAATAGAATCAAAATATGTGCTTTGGGAGCTGAAGGTTATGAATTTGAATCACAGGCCCTAGTCACACACACACTCTAACACTGATAAAATGGGTGTTACATTTTATTATACATGTTGCAGGTATGCTCTATGGGTGCCCTGTATAATAAAATGTAACACCCATTTTATCAGTGTTAAGAGTGTCTGTGTGAAAAGGACCACGGTCTCAATTTAAAGATGCATACATATAGCTGACTGGAAAATACAGTGTGTCATTACAGCAAGACAAGACAGTTAGCCTTTTGTGACACTCCATCATCAAACCATGCAATAATTTTATTTATACTTTAGAGAATATTGTTGAATGTATAGCACTGACAACTGCAATAAAAAGCAAGGGTAATAATAGCAGAATAGGCAGTTTTGTCACAAGTGTCCAAACACATATGTGATCACAGATACTTGAAGTGAACTCTTCTAAACCTATTTGGTCTCTCCCTGAAAACAGACCTTACAAAAGTATAACAATTAACCTTTACTTATCACGCACTGTGAAAAAGCAACTGAAGATACTCCACAGCTATATGTCTCATTTGATTTGTCCACTGATGCCTGGAGCAATATGCATTATGTGCAAGCAAAGAGGGTTAGCACTGAGCTCTATGGTTAAAATGTGCTACTTTAGGTACTGATTTTCTATGCAGTGACATGCAAGTTATCTTTTGAATTAACATTTAGCATATCATAAAGTATCAAGATAATAAGAAACGTCATCCACTAATTCCATAGTAGTTTCACTTTACTTGTATTATAAGATAGCAAAATGTAGCTCGGATGTTAATTTGTATCAGCGATCTAATTTAAGCAGCTGTCCACCTTACTACCAAAAGGTGGGTTTGTACCAAACCCTTCATTACCCTTACTGACTGCCACTTCATCTAGATTTAGCTATCACTGAAATAACTCTGTAGCTCTGAGTTTGTGACCTTCCCCCTAAAAACTCTGTACTTAGCCTGCTCCTTTTACCACACTGTTACAACTAAAACCTTTGTCAGTGAGGGCCTTGAACAGGTGACCTAATATAGCATAGACACAGAAATACTCAGACACAATGAAGCTAGCTTGGAAGAAAGTTAAAGCTTTATCTCCCAATGTTGGCTATTGTTTGGGGCTTAGTTTTATATATGATCTTCATATTATTTTAATTCATCTTTATTTCTGTGAATTTCCTTTACTTTTTTAAAAAACTGTCTCATGGAAGTTCATGAGTTGTTTGGTTTTTTTTTACTTTAATGGATAGAGGATTGCACCTTTAGTATATTATGATATTAGAAATATGGTTCTTCAAACATTCTTGTAGGAGGACTAAATAAATCTGGATTATACAGGACTTTTATGCCAGGAGGAAAAAATATACAACTAGCAAAAGAACCTCTCTTCCTGCCATGCCCCATAAATTTAGAAACTGCTTGCCATATGCTCATAGTCCTAGGTTCATTGCATTGTCCTACTGAATCTGATGCCAAGTCGGATCTCATAGGATTCTATATTTTCCCTGAAACTTTGGAGGATGAGCAAACTACACTGATAAACATACAGAAGCTATGATGCTGAGAGGATTGCAAATAAATGTGGAAAGAGATTAAAACCGAGTACATTCATGATAAATTACACAAATGGGCTATGATCAATAAAGTGAAATTCAGTAAAGACATACAGAACTTTAAAGAAGGAATAATGAAAAGCACATACAAATGAGGAATACACCAGTCCAGGAAGTGATGCACACAGAAGAGAATGGGAATGAGAGCTATGGTAAAAATTACTGAGGTAAATTTTAGAAAGTTCAAAGGGCAACAAGAGCAGTGCTAAAATATATGAAAAATAATAGTAATGAGGAAAGACTAAGGTGGTTCCCAAACATTTTGCCTGCATGACTCCTTTTTGAGACTTGAATAACCCCACAGTCCCAGACAGAAATAAACTTGCAGTGTATATCAAATATCTATTGGTATAATCCCCACCTGGTGTCCTGACACATGTTTTGGGGGGCTTTGGATTAAGAGAACTGAGCACACAGTCTAGAAAAAATAAGTTTGAAGAAATACATAATTTTACAAAAAACGGGGATGATATAAGGAGCATGGGGTCAAGTCAGGTCAGGAAGGACAAGGTTAGACTACTATTGATTAAGTTAGACTACTATTTTATTTGTAAAAATGCTGTGTGCTTAATTCATTTAGAGAGGGTGCCACTGGAAAGCAGAGGGCCTCTTAAAACAGGATATCTGATTAGGCTGTGGAAATGGGCTTGTGGTATCATGAAGCAAACACATACCTTCCAACAGTGTCTTTTTGACTGGTGCAGTAAGGAGTTTTGTTATCTTGTGCTGCCTTCACAACACTGTAAGGTTTGTACCAGGTTTACAGACAAAGAAGGTCAAAGAAGGCCCTGTTTTAAAGAGTATTTAATTTTGATTGTTTAAACTGTTTTTATATTGTCATATTTTTATTGTTGGAAGCCGCCCCGAGCTGTGTGCAGGAGGGGTGGGGTATAAATGTTTTAAATAAATAAATAAATAAATTAGTACCTCATTAATCCAGCAGGAGAAAGAGCTGGCTAACTCACTGCCCTAGCTGCTATTTGCTTGTTCTTTGCTGGGGGTACTTTTTCTCACTTTAACAAGCTTGGGGTAAGCAGGTTCTTTGTATCAAAGAACAAAGAAAGGTAGAACCCACACAAGAGGGAGCTGTGTGCCTGGAATCAAGATGAAAACTAAAAGAGATAGGAGGGGTGTGAGTGTGTTTGTGAGAAATTATTCTTTAGCATGCTGAAAGGGACTGTCGCTGCTTCCATCTAGGATCCTCTGACTGTCTTTAAATTAAAACTTTAAAGTCAAAGTCAATGCACACATTTGAGAATTTTTACTTTTTAATAGGCTGAGTTTTAACTTGAACCATCAGTCCTGCACAAGTTACAAGTTTATTATTAAGGACACTAGCTACTTGCCATGGTCCAGTCCTCAGGGACCGCCTCACCTTCTGCCGCACCCCTGAGCGACCCTTTCGGTCTGCTAGGGGCGCCTTCTTGGAGGTCCCCCATGTAAAGCGGGGGGGTCACAATGGAGACGGCGTTCTCTGTGGCTGGGTCGCAATTATGGAACTCCCTCCCGGAGGAAGCCCGTCTGGCCCCAAGTCTGATGGCCTTTCGTCGAGCCTGTAAAACCTGGCTATTCTCCTAGGCCTTTGGAGGAGGGGAGGGGGGTTGGGATAAAGGTTTTGGGGAAGTGGTTGTTTTTAGGTGAATTTTTAGATGTTTTAAATTTCTGTGTTTCATTGTTTTATTGTTATTCTGTCTTTTGTTGCTTTTATGTTGTAAGCCGCCCCGAGATGCCATGGGCATGAGGGGGTGGCTAAGAAATACAAATAAATAAATAAAATAAATAATACAAATAAAATAATACATCGATCATAAAACAGTAATGAGTTACAAACAATAACCCTCTTAAATATGCAATAACCCTCTTAGATATGCAATAAACAAGAGGAGGCAAAGGTAACCCTTTGCCTTATTCCTTTGTCTACGCACCCCAAATGAGATGAGGAGACAAGTCTTGGGTTTTAATGACCACACTCTTTATTTAAACACACTGGGTGGGGCAAATTGCCAAACGTGCAGTTTGGGTCCAAGTGGCTCGTATGCTCAATAACTTAACTTTTCTTTTGGAAAGCTGGCCCTGATTTGCCCTCAGGTCCCGACTTCCCTTAAACCACAAACGGGGCTTCTCCCACCATCCCACAAAGCGAATGATGGGAGGGGGAGGACAACAAGTCCCTCTGGGGTAAGGAGAAGGCCAGTTGGGCCATAGCTGCATAGGCACCCGGGATACCACTATTATCTCTCCCAGGGGTGTGAGCCCAGCGCTAAGCCGTGCCCTGAACCAGGTCTCACATCCCTATCTCTTAAGGAGATGTCTCCTTGGTTCAAATCCCCATTATAACTTAACCAACCTTTAGCCAGCTGGACCCACGCTGGCTAAAGTGCGACAGATAATACTTCACCTGGCCAAATAGAAGCCAATTGCCACTAATTAATACACTGTGGGAAAGGTAAAAAAAACAGGATGCCTGGAGCCAATGTAGATTTCCTGTAAAAATTCTTTTCTGGCCCCTATAGGCAACCTGCCAAAGCTTGCAGTGTAAAGGGAGGATGGGTGGGTGCTTCTCCTGCCTAGCCCCGACTGGCTACTCCAAAATGCCCAGTGCACTAAATATGAGCTCCAGGTCTCGCGTTGTGAGACTCAGTTTTGTGCTTCGCCTCCCCGCACTCTCACAGGGGCAGGGGGGGGGGAGGGATCTCCCAGCAACACACACCAGTGGGAGAACTACCTAATCCAGGGTCCCCACCTCTTTTGAAAAAGGAGGCAGGGCAGACAAAGGGCGCTTGGTTCCACCTCACCCTAACAAGCAGGGCTGAGAAGGAGCATTCTGGCTAAAATCGCTCAGCTAAACAGGAAAAAATGAAAAAAGAAAAGTTTAATTACATTATTTACATACAACAAATCAAATAAAAGGCTCTGTGCTGACATAATAACCACTTAGGGACTATACTACCCATTTCCTATGCAGTTTTGTTGCTAGAAGAGATTGCTAGATTGCCACAGATTTAATAATTGATTCTGACGATGATGTCATTAATATTTCAAGTTTGATTCTTGAAATGAGTTGGATAATGTGCCTTCCCAGCTAGTAATGGAATAATCCATTGCTGCCTTATTTTTTCGTTAATTGAACAATCCAACACTACATGTTCCAGGCTTTCAATCTTTCCAGACTTACATGGACAAAAACATTGATTATAGGGCCTCCGCTCATAGCTACCTGAGTTACGGCCAAATCAAACATTTGAAAGCACAGTAAAGTATAACTTCTGTGCAAAGCCGCATCAGTTAATATCTCCAGATAGTCTTCGAGCTTGGAGACTGTCTTGAGCCTGGTATACCATGGGGCCATTCTCCAGGTAGCCATATTAGCCAGGTCTTCTTGGCGCAAGAAATCTCTCATCCTTCGTTTGATTAAAGAATTTTGTTGGGCTGATATTTTTCTCCATGAAGATTGCAGTGAAAGCCCTATCCTGGCTGAGACCTTAGATATCTGTTCCATCCAGGAATATCTATGAGCACCTTGGTGCTCAACTTGCTCTATTACACACATCTGCAGTACAGATTCTATTTTCAATGAGCAGAGCTTAACCCAATACTTTAAAATAGCAGTGACACTCAAGCAATATATTGAATCTAGCCCTGTTTCCACTCATATCACAGCACCTGGGACACTCTGCGGAATTGTTCAATAATTTGTTTTGAACAATTTCCAGAGTATCATTCATGTGTGGAGGCATAATCTCTTCTCCATAAATTAACCGTGCTTGTGATTTAGCTTTATAAATCTTTAAGGCTGCAGATATTTTAAAGCAGGTTGATGTAGCTACTAATTTCAAAATTCCCTTTGAGAAGCCAAGTGCTTTCAGGGATATTTGCTTCTTATGTCTACTCCATTGGCCAGTATTCGTAAATGTAATGCCCAAATAGACATAAGAAGCAACTTGTTGCAAGCATTTATCATTTATCATTTAATTTCCAAGCATAACTGCGGTTTTACTTCCCCACCACCATTATCTGTGATTTGTTATAATTCATCTCTAGCCTGTTGCTTACACAATAATCACTGAACTTCTCCAACAGCCTTTGGAGTCCATTCTTTGTCTGAGATAGCAAGACTATATCATCTGCATATAGCCACCCTGAGCTGCCATATGGGCAGGAGGGGGCAGGGTAAAAGTATCTCAAAATAAATAAATAAATACATAAAATATAACAATACAGATATCGGGTGATGCTTTGTCTTAGGAGGCCAGCGCTCTACTGTTTGTATTATTATTTGAATTACATTTTTATTTTATTTATTTATTTTGTAGCATTTTATGCCACACCCTCCTGCTCAATAGCAGCACGGGGCAGCTCACAACATTTAAAAAAATAACCATAAAATCAACAGTTAAAATTACAACTAGATATTTAAAAATATAAAATGTACTAAAAAGCCGATCAGAAACCCTTCCCTACCCCCCTACCCGTCTCCTTCTCCAAAGACATAGTGGAACAGCCAGGTCTTACTCTTTCTTAGAAAAGAAGGGAGGTCCGGGACTAAGCAGGCCTCCATTGGGAGGAAATTCCACAGCCTAGGCACAGTCACTGAGAACGCCCTCCTCATCGTTGCTGCCTGGGAAACCCGAGGGACCTCGAGTTGGGCATCCCTGGCTGACCGCAAGGGCTGCTGCACGGCCCAGGGTGTGAGGTGGTCCCACAAGTAAGTGGGGCCCAGGCCATTTAGGGTTTTATAGGTCATTACCAACACCTTGAATCAGGCTTGGAAGACAATAGGCAGCCAGTGCAGAGAACGGAGCACTGGTGTAATGTGCTCGCGACAACCTGTCCCCATCAGGAGATGGGCCGCCACATTCTGCACCAGCTGCAGCCTCCAGACCATCACCAAGGGTAGCCCCATGTAGAGTGTGTTGCAATTACATCACACAGATACAAATTAAAAAGTAGAGGTGTCAATACACAACCTTGCCGCACTCTATCAGTTATGTTAAATGGGGTTGAGGGCTTGTTGTCTGGACCATGTCTTATTCTAGCTCTATTATTACTATGTAACAGGATGATGAGGTCAAGTAATTGACCATTGATGCCTATTGCTTTTAATTTGGCCCACAATATTCATCGGTCTACTGAATCAAATGCTTTCTTTAGGTCAATGAAGGCTAAAAATAAACTCCCTTTCCTTATACATGTGTACTTTGTTATCAAGTATGAGAGTATAAAACAATTATCTATAGTGGAGCTGTGCTGGTGAAAGCCAGCTTGTTCCTTTGGAATCAGTGGCCATATGCCAAGGCTTCCAATTGGTTCAGAATAACCTTAACATATATTTTCCCAATTATCAGCGACAAACTAATTAGCCGATAACAGCTGGGGTCATTGACATTTCCCTTTTTAAATAACGGCACAACATATACTGGTGTTCCACTCCGCCGGAATCCATTTAAATTTATTAATGAAAAGTTTTGCCAGCATCGGGGCTCACTAGTTAAGACATAATTGAAGCATTTCGGCTGGGATGAAATCAGTCCCAGGAGCTTTGTTGGACTTAAGTGATTGAATTGCCTCAATGATATCGTTCTCCTGGACTGTATCTATAAAGTCAGTTCCACTTTTGCTGTTATCTAAAGTCATTGAAAAGGTCTTCAGGGATCTGGGAGAACTACATGAGCGACTGTCCATTGACCACCCCCTGATTGGCTACTGCCCTATAAATAGCTTTAGGGTCATCACCAGCCTACTCATTTGAGCCACCAGGTAGTTAATGTCTGTTGCTGCTTATGCTGCCCTGCCTTTCTCAATGTCTTGCCCTGCTACCTTGCTTGCTTCTATTCCTGACCCCATGCTCCAGGATGTTCCACTCTGACATTGCTCTTTGACTGGCCCCTGTATGACCCTGAAATGTCTCTGAACTTGTGGCTTATTATTAATTTATAATTATTATTATTATTATAAACATTTATATAGCGCCAGTCATGTGCCTGGCGCTGTACAGAACATAGAAATAGACGCAGTCCCAGCCTGTGGCTTACAATCTAAATGACCTAGTGCTCTGTTCCTTGCTGCAGGCCTGAGGCCTGACAAGGTGTGGTCAGAATGGTCACTACAATCAGAGTTACTAAAGGGAATTTGTAGTTCTAGACCTTAATCCTGCAGATTCTTATGCACAGGCTTATCTTTAATCACAATAAGTCCACTGAAGTCAAGGTCCTTGGATTTAATGGCCTACTTGGGTACTTAAAATTAAGCATATACTTATATTATGTAAGTATTATATAAGCATATACATAAATTAAGCATAGTTACTTATGTGTTCACAGGTTGAAAATCCTAATTTGCCCTCAAGCATCAGAACCTCCAAAGGAAATCTATATGTTCTTCCATCCTGGGGCAGCAGCCCTCACAGAAAAAGAGATGTACAATTGGAAACTAACCTGCCTGGTTATGGAACTAGCCTGGTTAGCCATGTGACTGTAGCAGACCAAGACTCTGAGCCTTTGAGAATCATAATATCATTCACAAAGGGAAAATGCGATGTCAGTGGCCATTTTTAGACAGACCCACCTCCCAGCCTGGGCCATATGCACTGGGTGGAGTGCTAGCACACTTCCGGTGAGGTGGGGGAGGCGTTCACACGGTGGGGAATGGGTGTGCTCTGAGTATGCACCACACCAACACACTGCCCACCCATGCCCCCGCGTGGAGCAACCAGGAAAAATGCAGTGCATGGGTGGGCAGTGTATGGGCCATGAGAGCATGCCTTCACCCACATTACCTTCAGACAGATGCCCTTGTCCATGTGAGATGGGTGGACCCACGTGAGTGCATCCTGTCTAAAAATGGCCAGTGTTTGAGGGTTAAAGACAAGATCTGATAACTAAATTTGAAGGACAAGCTTGGGATAATAAAATAAAATCTGTGTATTTCAGAGCAATGAAGATAACCCACCCTATGTTAATTATTCTGTGATTGCACTTTAAATGCTCTGGAGATGGTATAGTCTATCAGTTCATCAAACTACAATTATAAATTGTCCATGGACACTAATTTTAACTACTCTGCATTTTAAAAATTGGTAAGCATAGATTTACTTTTTTTTGTCCTCTATGGCAAATCACTATGAAAGAAATCCTGCTTCTGTAATGACTGCTGAGACACCTTAATGGTGAGAGAATCAGGAAAAATAATTATACATTTTCAGGCAGATCAACCAAAGAAAAACCACCCTCAGAGAGGCAGCAACTAAGAAACCTGACTTTTCATTACATTACAATGGGACAAACTGTGCTGACTTAGACACGGACCTACAAATACCTAAAACTTATAAACTCAACTATTCTTTCCTTGAGAAACTGAAAAAATCATCCCCCTCCCCCAGGACATAGGGTGTTAACAAATGGGATGATAGCTCACAGCAGGTGGGTGGCCACTTGCTGTTTATTCAGTAGGTGTTAGCCCCCACCAATCACATGGCCACCATCCATGGGATAAGCATCCCCCAATCACAACAGGGTTCTGTAGCATGCAGAGCCCGCTGTGTGGGCAAATGCGGACTAACGTACACCCACGTGTCCACGGCCTGTCAATTTGGTTGCATGCAGCCTGCTCACATCCAGGTTTGCCAGCACCATTGAGTCACGGGTGAAAACCCATAGAGCTATCACTTCCCCTCCCCCCTCTCTCTCACTGGTGCACGCGTGACATCCACCTTAAATTCCAACGTGCAATTTTCAAACATGCATTCTTCCAAATCTTTCTGGTTAGCAGACAGTACATGCCCAACACCTGCTCTTTCCCAGCTGCTGAATTCTCTGTAATGACTTGTGGAGACTTACCATTGCTGGGCCCATGGCTCTAACTGACAGTCAGGCAACAACTAGCACCACTACATCCAGGTTCCCCACAGCTGGATCCTAGGCATGCCCCACCCCAGTTATTCCCACACGCCTTCCGTGAACACTCTGCAACAGCTAATCTGTAGGAGGAGGATCAGGAAAATGTCCCCCTGCCCATCCTGCCACCCAATTGATTGTGCCAAGCTTCCCCTAAAAGGAACAGGTGCAAGAAGGGATATTTTTTCATAATCCATGCTTTCCATAATTCTTTGGGTGTTTGGGGGGGGGGGGGCTCAGAGAATGGCAGTATGACATAGCAATATAGCACTTTGGGGGCTGGGAATTGGAAGGGAAGGGGGAGTGGGTGCACCTAAAATGGGGAGGGGG
>QEPC01010935.1:1305681-1329784 GCA_003113815.1 Sphenodon punctatus
GAGGGGGGTTAAATGGGTTTTATCTACGTGACCCTATTTATTTGGTTAAAGAGTTCACGGGCCCTGTTTTAAAAATTGTTGTTGTGTTTTTATTGAGTTTAAAATGGCTTTATATGTGTTTTAATATATGTTTTGTGTTTGGAAGCCACCCCGAGCTGTTTGCAGGAGGGGCGGGTTAAAAATTAAATTAATAAATAATTTTTTTTAATGTACCTCTCTGCGCTAATTTCCCTCCATACTCCGGTCCATGAACTCCGCTCCTCCTCTGTCCCCTCTCTCACCCTCCCACACCACCCCTGCTCCCCTAACCGCCTTCATCCCTTCTCCCTAGCTGTCCCCCATGCCTGGAACTCCCTCCCTGTCCACATCTGCCTCACCTCCTCCCTTCGTACCCTCAAATCCCTCCTCAAGACCCACCTCTTCTGCTCTGTCCTCCCCAGCTCCTCACTCCCCTCACCTAACTCCTGCTGATACCGTCCATTCAGTACAATCTGTTGCCTGAGATCTGTGTACTCATATCCTCACCACATAGACCAGCCAGCCATCATTCTCGATGTAACCAAGCCAAGCGCGTGCACCTGGGACCTCGCATCTTCAAGAATGTTACACTCCTTGTCTCTCCCTCTGTTCCCCTTTCTTCATCCCTCACCCCCCCCGCCCGGGTCTCTCAGATTGTGAGCCCTAGGGCAGGGACCATGTCTATTCCATTACTTTGTAAAGTGCCAGGCACATTGCTGGCACTATATAAATGCTTGATGATAATAAAATAATAATAATAATAATAATAATAATAATAAATAAATAAATAGTAAAGCAGGAAGAATTCCATTGTCATAAATAGTACACCTGTATAAAACCTGGCTAAGTAAGATGAGAACTGAGCCCAGTAATGTTGAAGTTTTTACTGTGGTTGTAATTTTAATATGTTACCTAGCGATTCTTTTAAAAGGAAGGTTACATAGTGAAAAATGCAGCAACATATGTGGGAAGGCCTTAAATCTGTGCATAGAAAAACATACGGAACTATGTTACATATGTTTCCCCAAGCCAGCTGTTAAAGTAAGACAAGTGGCATTGGGTGTTTTCACATATGACGGCTCCTCCGCTACCACGGACTTCTCAGGGTGGTGGTGGGAGCTGTCACTCCATCCGGGAATCGGCCCAACTGCTGAACAGAAGTGACAGCAGCTGGGCCAGGGAGGGGTCAGGGAGACACACAGCCATTTGGCTTGTGAGACATCTGTAACTTTGACTTGGAGAAGGAGTGCACATGAATGAAGGAGCGGGAATGCTATAAAAGGGGATATACGGATGTGCCCTACCTGGTACAAATAGAGACTCCTTCAACATGCAACACTGTTGATAAACTGACATTTGTCCATTACAAAAGCAATCTTTCCACTGAGGAAGGGGGTTCTTCCCGAAACGCTTAGATAATAGGCTTTTTACTCTTTATATGTATTGGTTACAGTGAGATTGTTTTATCTTTCATTTAAAAAAAATAAAATCAAAACCATTTTGAATTGTATTTTATTTGGATTAATTTTTATTATATTGTATGCATCATGTGCATTTAGGGACACTGTTGTATATATAAAAAACTGTTTAAGTATACAAGAATTCATTGTGGAATATTATTATTAAATTGGACTCAGCCCTCTTTCTTCCCCTTAATCTTTTGGTGTGTGCGTCCACCCGGCCCTGGTCCCACACTGCATGGAGTGGCCTGCCCACCCCCCCCCGGGTGACAGGCAGTTATGGCAGCCAATGGCGGCCACCATGATACCCAGCCCCTGCCACCACTCCAGACCGTGGTAAGTAAAGTGGACTATCAGACACGATAGTCCACTTTACACCAGGTCCAGCGGCCATTCCCTACACCTGGTGGGAGCTAGCCTGGGCTGTGACTTGGGGACTCCCCTGAGTCATCATGGGCCAGGCTAGCCCCCACCATGCTCAGGACTGTGCCAACATCTAGCAGCCGATTTCTAACATGACAGCGACATCCAGTTTAACCAGAGTTAAATAGTGCCATTGTCACACCACCCACATGTCTGTTTTTACCTTTTATGAAATTCTATGATCGTTCACACTTTTGTTATTATAGGCTTTAAAGTGTTAAGAAATCGAAATAGTAATATAACAGACGGTTACATATGGTTCCACAAAACTATCTGTCTTTTAATGTCACTTTTTAAAAAAATGTTGACAGTGAAACTATATTAAAATGATCTTAATGATTTAAGTTTTTAAAAAAAACAGAAATCCAAAGATGAGGCTGAAATTTAACCAGCATTCTTCAATATCTCAGCACAATGGGGTATACACTTAAGTCCTTTTAAAAAAAACACAACAAAAAACCCTATTGTGCCTGCTAATTAGAAGATTTGTTGTACATTTCAGTTTTAACTTTGACTTCATGAGCAAATTCATCTCTGGTGTTACTCTGTTGTCTTCAGTAGGTTTTCATGAGGAATTAGTTTGGCCCTCTTTGTTTAAATTAGACTGTTAACACTGCTTTCCATAAAGCAGGTTTTTCCTTTTGGGGGCTTGGAGTTATTAAACATACATATCATCTAGGCACAGTTAAAACCATTCCAGCTAGTTATGTTACTATATGAATCCTACCATAGGGTAAGACTGTTTTAATTAACATATCAAACAAAACTATATTTTTCTAATACTGCTTAGAATTAATAGTTTTCCATTATACATTTATTTGGCAATTAGTCACAAAATAAGACATTTTTCAAGTGAATATATTGTGTCTTTATGTTCCTCACAGAAGTTTTGAGAATGCACATGTTTAGGAAAGAGCTCTTCTCTCAGCTATGCCGTATTGTGTGCACAGTAGCCTCAATGCAGGAAAAAGTGTGACCTGCCTAGTTTTTGGGTAGGCTGCCAAAATCTGATTTGGGAGCCGTACATTTTTCCACACTGTTCTCTTAGAGCTAGGATTCAAGAGTTTAGTAACACTCCCTGGACTGAAACAAAGCAAAGAGGCACTCCCGCCCTCAGAAACTATATATGGTCTGCAGATGACTCTAAAACCGTTAAAGAGTTTTTAGATTAGAAAGAGCATGCCCAGAGAGAATGCTGACATACATGGCAGGGACAGTCAGACGGAACACTGACAACACCCCCGCAGATGACCATTCCTAAAGGGAAACACATGTGTCTTGTGCCTGCCAGCACTCTGCTAACAGGCATTTATGGGTTCTGGCTCCCGGTGGAAGTAAAGCTAAGGAAAACTCACCTAATAGGAAGCCAAATGCCTTGGTAGTTTTTAAAGAGCTTTCCCTTCAGGAACAAACCCAAAGAGAAAAATGAAAAACTATTCTGAACATAAAAATAAATACGCATTTTTAAGTTACTTGTTTTGCTGTGGACATAAAATCCATGTCTTCCCAACTTCTGACCATTCGAGAAAACCCTACATCTTCAGGAAAATGATGGTTTTTAAGTGGTTAGAGATTTTGTTTAGGCTAAACAAATTTGCTGTTTCTGATTAGTAACATAAAAATTACTTAAATCGCTCATGGTTTTTACTTCTATGCTTACAGAGTCAGTACTTCAATACAGCTCATCACAAAAGCACAAGAACTGGCCTAAGACCAATATTCTGTGTTCATGACTTGTTTTAGTTGTGAGTATCTTTGATCCCTTTTTTGCACATCCTTCTCACCATAGGCCTCTCTCTTTGAAGGGAAGACAAAGGCCATTTTTAAATGGACCGTGGTGGGTGGAGGTGGCTGTGCGCCCGTTCCCACAGGCGCGCGCACACCCACCTCCACCCATCTCCACCCATGGAGCATTGGAGCCCATTGCTCCATGCATGGGTGACGGGTGGAGATGGGTGTAGCATGGGAGGGTGCACATGCCCCCACCATTCCCCCGCAGCATTGACACGGGCTCCTCCACCCATCTCTGTGCAGCAAGACTGCATGGAGATGGGTGGGGGATCTTGTGTGGAAAGGGCCAAAGACTTTTAAGACACTTCCTAATGCAAGGGATAATGGCAGTCTCTAGGGAAAATAATCAAAGAACTGTGCAAAGTTAAAGTTCAGCGGGCATCAGAACTATTGGAGATCCTCATGGCTAAAAAGACTATGGGTGTTAATAGATGAGACATTGCCCCACACCTACTCCCATTGGCCCAGAATTCACCTGTCCATCTGTCAGGTGACCCCCAGATTTCGCCCCAGGGCCACTCAGGGACCACTACCCATGGGGTGTTTTCAGACATGACGGTGCGGCTTCGCCCCGTCCCGAAAACAACCCAGAGATTCCCCGCCGGGATCACCCAGGCACGGCAAACAGACGTGCTGGGGATCCCGGCGGGGAATCAGGGAGGGGGCGGGGCCGCGCGGCGCAATGTGAGGCTGCATGGCCCCGCCTCCTCCACGCTGCCTCGCCACAGCAGCATCTGGCCGAGTTCACCACGGCCCAGAATCCCGCCGGGGATTCCAGGCCATGATAGCCGACCAGATGTTACTTTTTTTTTATGCCCGCCTGGAATCACTTTCACCACGCTTCAGCCGATTTTCGCGCCGGGAGCCCCGGAAGCATGGTTGAAATTGACCCCATGTGGGTATTCAGCGTGGCAAACATCTGGCGGCTGCCGAACAGATGTGCAGGGCACAGTGACCACATGTAGGTATTCAGTGTGGTTCACTGTGATCTCGTCACGTCTGAAAACACCTATGGTGTCATCCAAGGAAATGTGGCACATGCCGTGCATGCCAATCCAGGCAACCCCTGGTAACAGGCATCCACAGGGCTGCTGCCCATCTGTTGGGGTGGAGCACAGTGCACCCACGTGGCTGCCCCAGTATGTTAAGGTACGTGCTGCCTCTGCATGTGTTCTGCACTCTGGAGTTATGGGCACCAGTCTAGAGCATCACCAGAATGACTGCAATTCAGTGGTGATGCGGGAGGTGGGACGGTGCACAGCAGACCGCAGTTGGGGACATAACACTGGCCCATCTGTGAGGTCAATCATGTGGCAACTGCAAGTGGGGGCTCAGTGGGGGCTCCATGGAGTGACCCAGCACTCCAGCCGCCTCCCGCTTTAAGTGTTAACACTAAGAAGGAGGAAGTGAGCAGTGAGGGAAAGTAGAATGAGCTGAGAAAGGAACTTTGAATCAAAGAAAGGAGCAAGTTATCAATTACTAAGAGTGCTGCTGTCTGAATACTTGTAAAAGGACATTTGTTGTTTTGGAAAAATATTCAAGGTATCTGAGGCTGAGAGAGATGATCAGACTTAAGGGAAGATCATCTGCTCCAAGACTTGCCTTGGGAACATAAGTTTGGAGGCAGGAGTAGCAGTTAATAAGCACAGAAGGATCAAGCAAAGCCTTCTATTCTTATAGTAGATGTCTGAGGCATTTAGATCTGAGCAAAATGGGATATTTGATAAGGGGGGGAAATATAAAGAGTAAACATAACCATTCAGTGAGGCTGAAAGGGTGGTCCAGAAGGAGATCCTAAAGAGAAGGTGAAGTCAGTGATGATTTCAGTGAAGGCAAGAGTGAGAGAAGAAAGAAAGAAACATCCTTTAACATTCTGATGTGTAAACAGAGGATCCACTCACTAAATCAGGCCAATCTTTAGAGTATTTAAACCAAGGTATTTCGAAGGTTCTGTGGTAGAGTGGTCTGGGGGAGTCATTGCAGGACCAGGACCACAGCAGGTTAGCATTCTGCCTCTGAGCCACCTGGGCCATCAGGAGAGCTGCAGGGTAGCATGGATGATGCATTGCAGGAGGGGATGCTGATGATGGATGATGATGCTGCATTGCAGGAGGGGGCGGGATATAAATCTGAAAAAATAAATAAATAAAAAAATAAATAAATGATGCAACCTAGGCAGATTTGGCAGGGAGACAGATTGAGAGGGGCCCAGCATGGAAATGATTAAGCCTATTTCCATAGAGGAGCCCAAAGAGATCAGGTGGCTGGAAGCTAAGACTGGTCACATGATATGGGCTGGGATTTATATAGTGAGAGCAAACCCAGCCAGCTCAATCCCATCTTGGTGACAGCAAGGAAAGGAGCTCTGTAGAAGAGCAGGAGGAGCCACTTGTCTAGGAAGATTAATGGGAACCCAGGAAAAGGACAAGGGGGATTCAGGAACACCCTAAGGGGCAGGACATTAAGGTGGAAAGCCCAGGGACTACTAAGCAACAGCATGCAACAGCCCCCATTGCTGACGTACCAAGTAAGATGTCCCAGGAGAGCACACCTAGGACTTTTGGGAGAGACCATTCCTCCAGAAGGGGGACAACAGATCAGGAATACTCCTCAGGGGGAGGCGTCTGGATTACTCTAGTTGTTGGGAGATAATTCCCCAACTGAAGCAACATTTGTGCTGACCTCTGGGAGTCCTGATGAAGAGAGAGCAAGGCAAAGAAAGTAACACCAGCTAGAATGGGCAACACAGCAAAGATACCACCAGGGGGCAACAAAAAGCAGCCAAGAGATGATCATTCATTCATTCATTCAAATTTTTACCCTGACCTTCCCAGTTAGGCTCAGGGCAGTTTACAAAATATTTATATAGCACTACCAATGTGCCTACAGTGAACTAAGACAGGTCCCTGCTCCAAGGGACTCAGAATCTACAATGGACATAAGAACAGAAGAAATGCTGTACTGGATTGGACCAACAATCCATTTAGCCCATCATCCTGTCTCCGACAGTGGCCAGCTCTGATATTTCAAGAGAATTTAATGTACAGGTCATGGAGGTGTGACATGGGGAGAGATCCATAGGGAAGGACAGGGGTAAGATCATGAACCTTAGATGTTATAGGCACACGGCTTAGCTTAGTTACGAGAGTGGAAGAGGCATCCCAAAGTATGAGGCAGTATAAACAGAAACATAAAGGAGCTATCTATGGGTACAAGTAGCTAAGCAAGGCCTGACAAAAGAGAGATGATTTTAGGAAGAATTTGAAGGCTGTGAGGGAGCGGAGTATGTGTTCAGGGAGGGAGTTTCAGGCATAATGGGCAGCATGGAAGAAGGGTTGAAGACTCTTTAGGTAGACTCGGGTTTGTGAGGATGGTGGAAGAGGAGAGGCAAAGGTCCCAGGTGGGAGATGACAAGGAAGTCCAGGAGGTAGTCAATAAAGTTAGCACGATGATCCTGTAATGACTTATGGTCAGGCTGGGCCACCGTCTGTTACAGTCTATATGCTACCATAGTAGCTGCAATCAGCTTAAGCACTTGAGCTGAGAGCCCTTGGTTTGAAAGAAAGAGACAGTGGAAGAGTATTTTCTTGAAAGGTTTGCAGCTTTAGTCCTGTTAATAATATCAATAATCATAATCTTTATTTTTATATAGCAACCCCCTGCCATAGCACTCAGAGCACTTTACATATAACAATTTAACACAACTTTTAATCCTCACAACAACCCTGTGAGGTAGGTTAGGCTGAGAGAATATTATGACAGGCGCAAGGTCACCCAGTGAGTTTCTGACTAAGGTGAGACTAGAATGTCCTCCTCCCCAGTCCAATTACTGCATACTTAGCCATTACACCATTCACAAAGTTACATTTTACAAAATTACAAAGTTACCATTTGATCTATTTGAAGGGCCATTTACCAGGCTTTTTAAATGTTACAATTAGTGAATTAGAATTGGGATGTTCTGTTTATCAATGTGTGAAAACTTGATGAATAATTAACCATTACATATTACCGTATTACCATTAAGCATTACAATTTTATAGGAGTTTCTTTTATAAATGATGGCCAAATACTTTAAGCTTGGGATCAGTACTTCCAATAAATAACAGTTTTTAACTGAGAAAGGGTTGGAAGGAGAAGTGTTAGTGGTGAGGGCAGGAACAGAATAGACATTTTGAAGGTCACTGGCACTTTCAGGAGTGATTGATGAGAGAGAGGTAGTTTTATGCTCTCTCCTGAACAGGTAAAGAAAGAGCAGAGCTTGTGAGAAGTACTGTTGTATCTCACCAGGCAGGCCCCAATCATTGGACTTGAATCATGCAGTTACAGGGGCAAGTGATGTGACAAGAGGAGGGAAAGGTACAAGTTCGGTAAACACGATTTAGATATTGGGAACATTAACCATGTATCACTGACCACATAGCCTCTGAACAAATCGCCTCAGACACACACACAGCGGCCACACTTCCATCCTCAATGGCTCCTCCTGCTCTGTTCAATTTTCCCCAGGGGACAATAAAAGAATGAGACAAAAGAGTTTGCCATACTGGTTTTATGAACCAGAAGACCCTTTACCTTCTGTCTTAACCAATATTTGACAGAATAAAGGTGTATAACAGAAGTGACAGGAGTTCCCAACCCCAAGAGCCATGTACCAAAATCTCCATATGATTGAGAGCCACAGAATGCACTTTACGCATGTATTTCCTAGTTCGCACATGCATGCTCACACAGTCTCTCTCACATACACTCACTGGCGGTGGAGGTGTCTTGTCGCAGAGGCAGCAAGCTCTTGCAGGTGCCTGGCTCTTGAGAGGGTTCAGCCTTGGCAATAGAGGTATAATACTTGCCTGGCTGTGGCAGCCCAGTTGTGGGAAAAACTGCAGTTTGGCTGCCCCTAGTAAAAATGGTTAAAATGTACCATAAACATTGCATATAGCTTGATTTATTTTCTCACTAGAGATAGTCTGATAGAGTGAAACCAACACACCAATCTACACATAAGTGTGTGTCTGTGTATATATATTAAGATTATAAAACTTATGTGAGATTAAGATGAGACTATTTTGAGTGAGACATCTATATAACACAATTATTATTTATTAATTATTTATTTATTATATTATATTATTAGTAGTGGTAGTAGACGTATATTTATTGATTGATTGCAAAATTTACTATCCTGCCCCCTCCTGCCAAAGGCAGCTTGGGGCAGCATACATAGTGCCAGCAATGTACCTGGAGCTTTACAATCAACAATTATAGACAGGTACCTGCCCAAGTGGGCTTACAATCTAAGAGACACACGGTAGGGAGAGGGAGAGACAGGAATACATCCAAAAATTGCGTAGTTGCAGATGTATATGCTTAGCTTTGTTAATGGTTCTGTCTTAATCTCATTGATCCATATAGGCTCACTTTTCATGTCAGCATGAGCCTCAAAAACATTTAGCCCCTTGCTAACCCCATTGAAACAAATGGCACACACACACAAGTGCAAAGCACTAAACAACAGTTTGAGGAGTACGCTATTCTTGTGCTGCTCTGCTGAAGTGGGAACCCCAACATTTATCTGGCCACCATTTTGGGAAAGGGCAGCAGTTCTGTATATGCATGGTGGCCATTTGCATATGTGCAGACTGGCTGCCTTTTCCCAAAATAAACAAAGATGAATGAATGCAAACATATGTTGTTTGCTTATTCATTCATTTTTGGGACATTAGTTACTAAAATGAATGGGGTTCCATTTGTTTTGGTAACTAATAAAAATGAAATGAATTGCACACCCCTATTCCTCTTTGCCTCAAGAGCTGATGCCAAAGATTGTTGCCATAAAGGCAGTGAGCCTGGTTTTAAACGAGACACTACCATGCAGGTCCACTAATCCCAATTGCATCCCTGAGTGGATACAAGTTGGTCCACCATCAAAACCTCATGTCTGGCTGTACCAGGCACACAGAGCTGTTCCACGAGGAGCTGGACAGGTTCCTCCATTGCTCCATCTCCCTATACAGTGCATGAGATCCGTCGGAAGGGGTGCCCTTGTGGCTAGCAGTCAGCTCTGTGCACCATGGCAGGTGCATGGGTCCGCCTTCCCCTGTCCCTCCTTCCCCACCCTCCCAGATTCCTGCTGAGGGTGGGCAAAAGCGGCTGCAGTGGCTTCACTTGCCCATGAACTACCATGTGTTCCTGTGGGGCATGTTGATATGGTGACTGGGCGGTTCTTGCCCTCAGTGGAACGGCTCACACCACGTTTCCCAGCATAGCTCCATGAGTGGGTTAGAGTGGGTGCTCCATGGCTCACAGGAGTGCGCATCCAGCTGCTCCACCTTCAGATGGGTGGTCAGATCCATGGCTCCTGGGTGGCCATGTGGTGTAGCATCTCATCTGAAAACACCCAGTGTGTAAGCAATGGAGGCAGGGTGCAGGCAGCAGTGAGCAGGAGCAGCAACAGGTCCCAAGGCTTACTGATACGCCTAGGGACTTGCTGCTGCTCTTGCTACTATTATTAATGATTATTATTATTATTTTATTTTATTTATTTTATTTTATTATTCAGCATTTATATAGCACAAGCAATGTACTGGCACTTTACAATTGTAAGAGAGAGACACGGTCCCTTACAATCGAAGAGAGCTTACAATCTAAGAGAGACAAGGGGGAGGGAGGGGGGAGACAAAAGGGTTGGGGGTGCAGAGGAAGAGGCAAGGATACATACATGAACTCGTGAGGTCTCAGGTGCATGTGCTTGGCTTAGTTACAGCGGTGTAGAGTTACTCATTTAATGTTACAAAAGATACGATGATTCAGGATAAGTCAGCAAGGGGGTGAGGGGAACGAAGAGCCAGAGAAACCTTGGCGGAAGAGGTGGGCTTTGAGGAGGGATTTGAAGGGAGGAAGCCGAGCGAATGTGTTCAGGGATGGAGTTCCAGGCATGGGGGTCTGCCAGGGAAAAGGGGCGGATGTGTTTAGGGGATCAGGGGAGCTGTGAGCAGGCAAGGGTGGTGGCAGAGGAGAAGCAGAGCTCCCGGACAGGAATGTAGCAAGAAATGAGCACTGAGAGATAGGGGGGAGCAAGATGATGAAGAGCCTTGTAGGTAAAAACCAGGAGTTTGTGAAGAATGCGTTCAGGAAGAGGGAGCCAGTGGAGAGAGGAGAGGAGGGGCTGTACATGGTCAAAGCGGCAGGCAAGGTGGATGACCTTGACAGCAGAGTTATGAACAGAAATGAGAGGAGCAAGGTGAGATTGAGGAAGGCCAGTGAGAAGGAGGTTGCAGTAATCAAGGCAAGAGATGATCAGGGCATGGACAAGGGTTTTAGCAGGGGAAACAGTGAGGAAAGGATGGATCTTAGCAATGTTGTGCAGAGAGAAGCGACGGGATTTGGCAACAGAATCGATCTGAGGTTTAAAGGAGAGGGAGGAGTCAAAGATGACCCCTCCTGAGGCACAGGCTGGATGGTGACCCCATCAACGAAGACAGAGAAGGAAGAGAGAGAGGAAGGATTAGGGAGGACGATGAGGAGTTCGTTTTTAGCCATGTTAAGTTTGAGCTGACGATGAGACATCCAGGCAGAAATGTCAGAGAGGCAGTTAGTGAGGTGAGACTGGATAGAGGGAGAGAGAGGGGTGGGGTGGAGAAAAAGAGTTGGGTATAATCAGCAAACAGATGGTACTGGAAGTCATGAGATTCAGTGAGTGAGTTAGTTCCAAGACCAGGTATGTTAGTGGGGACAGGAAGGGATAGCACAGTGGTTAGAGTGTATCCTGAATTATATTTTTAAATGTAGTGTCACCATGGTAAGCCTTCCCTAGAACAAACAACCTCTTTGATATTCACTTTAACATTCCAAACTTCAAAACACCCACAAAGCACTTTGAGGATCAGAGCCTGAATTTTCAAGTCTTCAAAATGTGTAGATATTTTACCTGTGGGGAAATTAAAGACAGCCACTGTGCATGGATCTACTGGTTTTTAATAAAAGTTGGGATCTTTACCATCTGTTATAGGTGCAGAATCTGCAGTATGCAAACAGCAACAAAATTTAAATATCACAGTCATTGCACATGTTATTTGTATGTTAAAGATTTGCACTGCAAGTAGGTATATTTATTTTAGACCCTCTCCACTATGTACTCAAGGCAACTTATATTGTGGTGTTAATAGGACAAAACAATTCATGATTATTTGTTTGTTAGGCTTTTGTTTGTTAAAGAGACACTTGCAAAGCCAGTTGTCCTTGGATGTCAGATATTAGAGAAGCTTAATAAATACCTTTCTCTATGTACCTTCAATTTTATTTCTATGATTTATTTACATTTTTAAAAAACCTCAATAGTTGATCACTTTGAAGAACATTCTTAGGTAAAGATTGCCTGTTCACATATATGGCACACAACTACAGTGTGAAGAAAACATCACCAGTAAATATCTGTGATTTCAAAGATTATTGCATTGGAATCATGAGTATATTTGTTTGTTTGTTATAAATAAATAAATAAAAAAAATACAGAGGGCCACACACTTGATTGCTTACATACATTGAGTGCAGTGTGCAATCCAATTTTTAAAATACAACTAGTATTTCACGTTTTCTGTCAGAGGGATGTGTCTGTATGTATGTATATGTGTATTATGAAGGTGGTTGAGTAACTGTATAGTTAGGATTGCATTCAGAAACAGTCTTAAAACGGGTCTAAAAAGCTGGTCCTCTCTAAAAGTGGGGGAGTTGTTAGTGTGTCCATGTGTGCATGTGAGTGAATAGTTTGATTATATTAATTCAGTGGCTAGACTGTAACCTTTAGCAATTTTATAAGATACTGGCAGTGAGACTAAATGTGAATGTTAAGTTATCCAAGCTACATTTTCTTCCCTTTGCTGTTTTACTAGTTTCAAAATTTACTTTGTATCCATTGGTAAGTGAACCCAGGGTCAAACATAAATATGTGCAACCAGCTGCAAATTTAGCTTGGCCGACATCAACAAGTTTTGATAATGTGAAACTTTGTGAATCATAGTCAAAGCCAAAATCAAAGGAAATTGTCTCTTAGAAAAATGCTATTCCAGTCTTTAGCACCGCAGAGTTGGTAATTTGGGTACTGCATTTTGAAAAGGGCGTCCTGCGTATTTATCAAATACTACACAACAAGCTAACCTTCCAGTGGTTCTGAACACAGTTTCAGTGTTCAGAATGTTTTTCAATCCTTATCTACTTTATCCTCACAATAACCCACTGAGGCAGATGATTATTATTACTCCCATTTTTTTACAGATAGAGAACTAAGGCTTAGCCACTCAAGGCCAGCCCCTAAGTTCGTCTCCGGCCCAGACCTGGCCTCCCTCATCCATGCCTTCGTCACCTCAAGGCTGGACTACTGTAATGCACGCTACGTGGGGCTTCCCTTGTTCCTGGTTCAGAGGCTGAAGCTAGTGCAGAATGCAGCGGCCCATCTCCTTTTGGGGATGGGTCGTCGGGAGCACATAACACCTGTGCTCCGGACTCTGCACTGGTTGCCAATAGCGTGCTGAGCTAGGTTCAAGGTTTTGGTGTTGATCTACAAGGCCCTTCACGGTCTGGGCCCCTCGTACCCCAGGGACCGCCTCGCCCTCCGCGCCCCAGAGCAGCTCCTTCGGTCTGCCGGGGGTGCCTTCCTGGAGGTCCCCCGCGTTAAGTGGGGGGCCACAATGGAGAGGGCATTCTTGGTGGTCGGACCGCGCCTCTGGAACTCCCTTCCGGAGGAAGCTTGCCTGACCCCAAGCCTGTTGACATTCCGGTGAAGTTGTAAAACCTGGCTGTTCACCCAGGCCTTGGGGGAGGGGGGGTTAGAGGATTTTTTAAATCTCCCCTACCCTATTTATTGTTTTAATGTTTCCCAGGCCCTGTTTTAATACCTGAATTTTAAATTGTTTTATATATATTTTCCATGTATTTTTTTTTTATTGCTGGAAGCAGCCCCGAGTTGTTCTCAGGAGGGGCAGGGTAAAAACCTAGAAAATAAATAAATAAATATAAATAAATAAGGCGCTTTTCACTCGGGCACCCCACACACACTCGTGTGTGGGGGGCATGCAAACGCCATGGCAGGTGGGGGGGAGCACTTGTGGGAACACCATGGGTGGTGAGTGGAGGTGCGTGCATGCTCCCGTGCTCCATCCACCTACACCCATCCATAGAGCAACGGGCACCAATGCCCAATGGAGATGGGTGGCGGTCCATGGGAACACACCTCCACGCACTGACAGCCCATCACGGCCGCCGTGAAAAGGGTCTAAGACAGGATTTGAACCCTGTTCTCTCAGACTCAACGCCAGCACCTTATCCAGTAGGCTACAATGTATGACTCAGAATACACTATTCTCATAACTATATCAACATTACTGATCAGCCCTTCTTATTGCCACAAATTTGTTTTCACCATAACTCTTCTACTAACATCAAGATAGAGATTAGATTGTTTTTGAAATCAAAAGTGTTCTAGCTTCTGCTAGCCACTGTCCCTCTATGAACACACTACATTGTTTGTGCAGCTATGTGAACCTCTATAGTGAGCAAAAAATGTTACACTTCGGCCTCATAGGGGAACTATGGCTACAGTCTTCAACTTGAGCCAGCAGATCTGCTCTGAACAAATTTAGGACTGCATCCTCCATCTCTGCAATTTTGTGTTGTCTACATGGCTCTCTTCTCCTCTATGGTCTGCCTTAGAATTCAGATTCTGGTAGCCCCAAAAACTAAATAGGCGTTTTCACATTTTGCCAAAATCAATAAGGATTGATCATTTATACTTACAATAGTCCTGATATTTTGGAATAAATCAGATGCAATGCCTGACAACCGATTGTACATCGAGAAATTCTATTGAGTTATGTGTAGGATCTTGATTCACTCACCCAGTAAATGTGCTTTCAAATGTGGCTACTGGCTGTTTGGGTTAAGTAGGGTGTTGTTTAAACACTAACGTTTTGATCCGGCAATGAGTTACTTACATAACTTTCTTATCATGAACAGCTTAATTTTAATGGAACTACTTGATAAAGTTTAGGTTTATAGACATAGGGTTCCTTGCCTCACTATACTGCCATCACATGACACTTCTGAACACACCTGGAGGTAGCCACTACAGGATACAAGGTTGCCCTGCTGGAACAATAGTGTGAATGAGCCCTAAAAGAGTGTTATGTGAAATCCTCACCACTTCCAGTGATCTTTTACAATACTTTGTTCTTCACCACTTGAAGTGGGTTTGCTTGTAACCTCATTCTCCCCTGTTTCTTGGAGTCTCCAGTATCCATGTGAACACTCACCCTGACTCTGCTGCTTCCTCTTGCTGACCTCTTCTTTTGATGATGTATCATGACAGCCAGCCACGCCCTTGACTAGTCTTATTAAAAAACTGTTCTCTCTCAGATCTCTCCTTGGATGCCCTTCCTGTCTCTGACCATCACTTTGCTTCATTCCGTCTCTCCCACTCGCTCCCTCCTGCTTCCTCAACCCCTCAACCTTTCCATGACGTTCAATCCATTGAACCTCTTGACTTTGCTTTCTCCCTCTCCCCCCATCTCTCATCTGTCTCCTCTACCACATGCTCAGACTCTGCTGTCTCTGTCTTCAACTCAACCCTTTCCTCCACCCTTGACTCCCTTGCTCCCCTCTTGTGCTGTCCTAGCCATGCATAAACCCCCATCCTTGGCTCACCCCTACCACCCACCACCTCCAGTCCTGCTCTTGAGCTGCCAAGAGCCTCTGGTGGAAGTCTCAAGAGTTCGCTGACTTCCTTCACTTTAAGTTTGCTCTTTTTGCATTTAGCGATGCCTTTTCCCTGGGCAGAGACCACTATTACTCCACATTAATTGAATCTCACTCCTGCAACCCTGTATCACTGGAATCATTCAAATCAGGTAGATCAGGTCTTGAAAATCAAGTCACAAGTTCTTTGTTAAAAGTAAAAATACAATCCAGCTATGTTTTTCTTTCACCAGCCTAGGAGAATTCTTTTTAGACTGTCTGACATTAGGAATGGGAAAAAAGGATCTTAAGTTTCAGTTTGAGTATCTGCTTCTCCAGTCTTAGCATCAGATGGTTTATTTCAAAATACAGGGTAATATATACAGTAGGGATGCACTGGGGGGTGCAGTCCTCCACCATAAGTCAATGGGAGTGAGCTTTTAACTTCAATGGATGGAGTATTGTTCCAAATCATTGTTTCAATGCAATACACACTTCCTGCCGACTTTAAAATTTCTGTTCTTCTACCTTCACTTGAAAGCTGACAGTTGGCCCCTTTAACTAATATAGCCCCTCATTGGCTTCTGACAATAGACCTCACTTGGGGTAATTTCAGACGTTACAAAATCGCTACTCACCACAGCAAATCCCAGTGGATTCCCTGTGGTGGCAGCGATCACGGTAACGTCTGTTTGATCCCCGCCAGATGTTCACCATGGTGAATTTCTGGCAGGGATCAAAGCTAACCACGGTTCTGGACCTCTGGCTGGCCCAAGGTCCAGAACCATGGTTAGCTTCGCCACAATCCAGAAAGGGGCAAAAGTAACGTCAGTTACCTTGCCCCGTTCCGGAATCATGTCCCGAACCACAATATGGGATCATTGGCCGCTATGCCCGGCCATCTCCCCGTAGGCGGGCAGCCGAGGGAACGTAGGGAGGGTGGAGCTGTGAAGCCACACATTGTACCATGCAGCCCCTTCCCTTCCCTGCGCAGCCCCGCCCCCTCCCCGAACCCTGCTAGAAATCAGGCCGGCACATCTAAAGGACCACCGGCCTGATCACAGACCAGGATCCGAGACGGATCCCGGTCCAGGGTTCAGTGTGGTGGGCCTCCGGGCCCATCACATCTGAAATTACCCTTGGTCTTTCTGGAGCAGCCCAAGGCAATTCGCTTCATTCCACCTGGCTGCTTGTCTCCAGTTCATCACTAGGGGTCAGCACTCAGTGCCTCCTCAAGGAAGTTAAACCAGAAAAGGAAAAAATTCAGAAAGATGCCGCAGCATAGACAAACACAGAACCACCTAGAATTCTCCATTTATATCCTACTTGTTCATATATGCATATCACAAACCCCTGACCAGCAGAGGGTAAGCACTCTTTACAGATAAGAGGTGCCAGGACCATTTGGTATTTAAATTTCCCTGTCATATAATGGAATAAATTTAAAAATAAACCAGAGTTTACAATGAAAAACTACTCCTACGGTGAGTGTCTTCTTCCCCTTTTTCAATTTCCTATGTGAGACAATTGCACCTTACTGTTTTTTACATGCTGCTTCCCCACATTCAGTTTTGCCTTGGGTATCGTCCCTTCCACTACTAACAATCCCATGGTACTATGTGGCTATCCCATGTCTCTCTGAGGCTGGCAGTCTAGGGATAGGAAGATCGAAATTGTATCAATATGATTTGTCTGATTTTGGACAAATCGTATTGTTACGAAGCAATCTGATCGTTACCGGGGGATATGATCCCGGATGCCCCAGTGGGAATCAAAGCTCCTTGGAATTGTGCTTTTAGCCTCTGTATGCTAAACCCATCCTTCCCCCAGTTCTTTCACCCCTGGATCCCTGCCTGTGGCTGCCCACCCTAGCACCTGCCACACAAGAACCCCATTGCGCTTGCAGGCAGGGCAGGGCAGGAGTCCAATGGGAGGCAGATGCCAGACAGAGGTCCAGGCGAGGCAGAGCTGATGGCAGAGAGGCTGAGAAGGGGTGGGGATTGGGGGAGTAGTTGATTTACTTACCTGAAAATCACTGCACATGCACAAATAGCCACTATGGTCATTAGGGATGGGCAAACGCGGTTCGGAAGTTCAGAGTTCGGACTGAACTCGGTCTGTTTGGGCGACCGAATCGAACTTCCGAACTGAACTCGAATTTCAAACCGAACCGAACCGAATTTCCGAACTCTGTTCTGTTCGCCCATCCCTAGTGGCAACACACACCAAAAAACCTGGTTTTGAATAGCCAAACTTGGTTCGGAAGTTCGGAATTCGACTGAACTCGGTCTGTTCGGTCGACCGAACCGAACTTCCATACCGAACTCAAATTTCAAACCGAACTGAACTGAATTTCTGAACTCGAATTTCAAACCGAACCAAACTGAACCGAATTTCCGAACTCCATTCTGTTAGTCCATCCCTAATGGTCATTCTGCACATGCACAGACATTTTCCAAAATGATGCCAGCAGCATCAGCGCTATTTTGGAAAATGGTGGCAGACAGTCTGTGCATGATCAGCTGACAGCCAGGCATGTACAGGCTCACTGCCATTTTCCAAAATGGCACCGACACTGCTGGCACCATTTTGAAAAATGGCTGTGCATGTTCAGAATGGTAATAGTGGCCATTTTACGCATGCACAGTGATTTTCTTTGGTATTTTTTCCCGGTGTGGCCCTGAAAAGACTGTGCCGGGTACTGCTTCAAGCTCTGGAGCCTAGGGAAAAAGGTGAGTAAATCAACGACTCCACCTCTCCCAACCCCTGTGCAGCACCTCTGCCTCTCCCGGACCTCTGCCCAGCAGCACCTGAGCCAGGCAGGGGTCCAGAAGAGGCAGAGCCTGGGGCAGACATTGGATTTAGGCCCATATTACTCAGACCAAAACTGATTCTGAACAATACAATCCAAAATACGATTTGAAGTCGGGTCGCTTTGGTTTAGAAACAATCCTGGTTTTCAACCTGAAGTCCCATTCTTATGACAGACTGAAAATGGGAAGTGCTGGTTTGCGCCCTGGTCATTTGCACATCACAGGCAAGGCATCCTGTGACATGATCTATTGTATTCACAAGATTTTTAAAAACCTGGGGGAAACGGATTTGAGCAGGGGTTGTTTGGGGTTTTGGGTATTTTTTTTTTACCTTTTGTAAATTCACATTTACGTAGGGTAAAAACAGACGTGACTGTGGCCTGCACTGGCCTGGGACTAAGCAGTTTGTGTGTTTCCCTGTCACCAGATGTTGGCCCACAGCTGCCCTGGGGTGGGTGGCTGGCTGGCCCAGGATGTGTCCTCCAGAAGATCCCAAGTGACCATCTCAGGCCAATCTGTTTGTTTGGTGCCCCTCCCCTAATCCAGGAAGTGGCAGCTGCAGTTTCCTGCCCAGGGGTGGGCCGGGAAGGCAACTTGCTACCGTCGCATCTGTTTTTACCCACAATTTTGTACTATTGTATTAGCATGGCAGGGCACCTGTCCCATGGTATCGATAGAAATAAAATAATTTAAAATATGCTATATTACATAAAACAACTAACTATTCAGGCAGTTGAAATTATGTGTCAGGGCACAGAAATTTCCACTTGATGTTTCCAAAAGTATAATGTCAATGGAACATTCCACTTAAACGGTTACATGTCGTAATCCATAATGCATAATTCACAAGGAGGGGGGATTCTCTCCCTTGACCCACAGCAATTTAACCCCATATCATATATGACTAGGTTAGACCACCCCTTGCCTTCTCTTCCTTTCCACCTTTTCCCCACTGCTGCTAACCACAACTCTCCTAGCTCAGGAATACAGAGCTGGAGGGAATTCCAAGATGACAGGAGATCTGCATACTGCTGTAACATTAATTCTGGTTGTCAGCTGCAAGATTATGCAGAGTAACCACCATTTTGGGAAATCCTCTTAGCTCATCCAGACTGGAGGGAG
Source organism: Sphenodon punctatus (assembly GCA_003113815.1). Classification (NCBI taxonomy): domain Eukaryota; kingdom Metazoa; phylum Chordata; class Lepidosauria; order Sphenodontia; family Sphenodontidae; genus Sphenodon; species Sphenodon punctatus. The sequence goes on from QEPC01010935.1 coordinate 1,325,033, forward strand.
TAGCTCTACCAAGTGCTGGGTGGAGATGGGAAAAGGGCTGAGTCCCACTTGCAAGATCTGGGTAAGGGGCAAAACTCTAATGCCCCAGAGTTACCACTGTCATTCATGGAAGGTATTGTAGAATATTCTACTATATTGATGCAAGGTATTATTTATCCTGTGATATCAGTGAATGACTGACAGTGATGTATCCTTACATCAAGCCCTGACATTTGCAAATTCTCATACATGGTCAATTGAAGTTTGGGTTCTTGCAGTTTTCACCATTTTAAAATGTTTCATCCCTTAAAGTTATAATGGAATTTGAACTTGAACTAAAATTATGTTACAGGACTAGTAATCGGACTGTCTTAAATAAATAAACAAGGAAAATTTTAAGACAGCAGTTGCACCAGTAATTTACATGTTATGTCTAAATATTACATCATGCATTATCAGCCTAAGATCCATGGAATATTTAGGAACAATACAGTTAGGTGAGATAAGAAAAGATGAAGGCCCCGATCCTGCATGTATTTACATATGTGGCTACGTTCACTGCTGTGGGTAGTTCCATTTTAACGTCTCTACTGAAAACAGTAGACATAAATAAGCATGCAAAGGATTGGGGTCCTAATAGTCAGTTATTTGTTACTCCTATACAGAAGATGAGAACTCCATAGCTTTAACAATATTCAAGGCCAGAAGATAAATAGGACACAATCCTCCCTGGTGGTAGAGACCAGTTTAGAAGTTAGTAAGTGCAGGTGCCAGTTTTATTGGAGAGAATGGACTTTTTCCCATTCTAACTGGCAGACACTAGTTCCCATCATGCTCCTTACCCAACCTCCTATATGTACAGGCCATGGAATTTATCCTGGTTTAATTAAAGCATGCAATTTATTAAGATATCCAGTACTGACACCCAGAATGATCCTCTGACAGATAATACATGCTAGTAGTCAGCACACATTCTAACCCCTTCACTTTAATGGGACTCCTGTGCATGCTGACTATGCAAAGGAAGAGGGGTTGCTCCAGAGAAAGGGGTAGCAGTTGCGGCAGTTGGACTGACATGAGTTGCAGTGGGAGGGGCGGGGAAGAGGAGATGGCATGTTTGGGGTTGTCACACAGCACTCAGCAAGGTAGCAACCTTTATGCAACCAATTGCTCCTTTACCTCCGTGGGGTCAGCCAACTGGCACTGCACCACCCAGTCCAGGAGCACTTCCACAATCTCTGTGCAAACCTCAGTGAGTATGGTGCCCACTGTGGAGGTTCCAACGCCAAATTGCTGAGTGACAGAGCAACAGGAGTCTGGAGTGGCGAGCTTCCAGATGGTGATGGCCATACACTTCTCCATGGGGATGGGCGACTGCATCACCATGCTCTATTTCTCCAGTTGTGGCCTGAGAAGTTGGGGAGTGATGGATACCCTGGCCTTTGCTGACATTTGGATGAAGCCTGATGTACAGAGAGCCCTGTCAGACCCATCCTCTGAAGCAGCCTATGTGCTCATAGGCTGGGACATGCACCCAATGGGGTTCTCTGTATGCACGATGGACTGCAGACACCTCACAACCCTGGGGCAGTTCCAGGTTCAGCAGGATGGAAGAGTGGGACTCCCAGACAAAACGAGAGTTGGATGCGAATGAGATCAAGCCTTTTCTGAATGTTTGTGCACTGCCAGAAGTAGGGCAGTAACTAATGGGCTGGACCTTCTGTACTGTTTTTTCTCATCACTGCCCTGATGACAGTGAGAGGATATCCATGGGGCCACTAGGAGTGTCTCAATTGGATGGTGAAGATTAATCTCTTGGAGGAAAGAAGTGACTCAGGGTACAGGGCATGTGAACCAACTGATTGCCCTATATGAGATTTGGACAAGCGTAGAAGTGCAGAGTGCCCTGGTGAGCAGGGATGTTTTCTGCCCCCACTCTATGGAAATGCAGAAGATGCTAGGGAGAGGGTACAAGTGGTGAATGTTTGACTGGGAGCTTTATATGAGCCGAGAGGGATTTCCAACACCATGACGGGTGAGACCTCAATAAAACTGTGTGTTGCTACCTGCCAATACATTGCTGTGAGCCATGGTTGCAAGCCATGGTGACAACATGTAAAGACTGATTGCTTTTGATTTCAATTTTTACTTTTGCTTTGTTTTCACTATAGGTGCAGAGTAAAGAATGTGATTTGCTCAGTAAACTTAGTATTCTGTGCATAACAAAAGATTATTTCTAGCTGCCAAGTGCTGGCAGGTATAAGCCCACATATGAAGCTCCGTGGATGGGAGGGGATAGCAGGTGCTGAACACTGCCTCCTGGAGTCATAGAGTTTGACTCTAATTTGTCCAGAAGAAACAAACAGCTGATGCTGCTTCTTGTTCCCATGGTTCGCTGCAGCTGAGTCATGACAGGTGTCATGACAGGGAAGGGGGGTGTTGGTGGGCAGAGCATGGCAGGGAAGAACGCCTGTCCGTGTGTTAGATTTGTCATGCTAAACCTGTGAATGGGAGCTGCCCGAACACACAAGAAATAAATGCAGGAACCTTCCTGTTTATTAGGCTCTACATGCTAAACATGTGAGCGGGGGGGAGGGGGGCTCAGGGCTGCATAGATTGAACCTGGACTCCAGGGGGTTATTGCCTCATTTGACATCATCATGATCATATAGCTAGTTGCACAGATGTTTATGCCACAGCGTGTTTATGCAGCTATCTGACTGTCTCCTTTCACCACCTGTTCCCTGGCTGATATTCCTTAATGTAACACGCCTGGTTGGTATGAAATGCATTATGGCCTATCTGGCATGCAATGCATCTGCACCTCTACCTGTTGTTTCTTGGGGTAGTATGAACAAGTGAAGTACTTGCCTCATTTCCATTTATCTTATGCTATCATGACCATTTGCATATTTAATTCTGCAAAGTCTGCTCCCCTTGCACTGGTGTTCATTTGCTCCTGGTTGTTGTAACTGCTTGATGCAAAAGTTCTTTTTTTTCTCCTGCCCCACAACTCCCTCACACTCCTGAAGTTCTGCATCACCCCCATGCCATTTGTGGCTGTAACTGCCTGGTACTAAAATTCTTTAGCCTGCTTTACTCCCTTTTTTTGGTTGTCAGTGCTGCCCATTCAGTTCAACTCAGGCCACCCACTGTGTATCAGCTTCAAGACTGGGGGCTTCATATTACAGAGGTGTCCTACAGTATGGGACACACAGGAGGTGGTGGGGGTGGAATTGATGGGATGTATATTGCTGTCATCTGTCCACTCCATAGTAAGAATGACTACTTGAACCACAAGGTGTTTTTTCTCTGTGGTTCTCCAGGCTGTAGTGGACCACAGTGCCTAGTTCATGGATGTGCAGCCAGGGTGGTCTGGGAAGAACCATGATGCCCACATCTTCCATCTGTTCTCCTTCTTTGTCCACATGTACACCAGAGACTTTGGACCTTCCACTGAAACATGCATTGAGGGAGTGCTCATGAGCCTGTTCTCAGGGACTCTGCCTAGTCCCTGGAAGGCATATAGTGTTGCCTGCACCCCAGAGCAAAGGTACTTTAAATGGCAACTAAGCACCACCCACTCTGTTGTGTAAAGAGTTTGGGGGCTTTTAAAGCAGCGCTGGAGATCAATGGCTGCTAAGACTGATTTCCAGCTAAAGGCTGCTCCACTTCTAACTATCGCTGCCTGTATTTTCCACATCTGCAAGACTGAGGGGGTCGCATTGGGGAACACCCCCTCCTCCCCCTGCCAGTTAGCTCTGGCAAGCCAGTGCCCCTGTTCCGGGACCAACTGAACAGAGCAGAGCAGCGCATAACTTGAGAGATCTGGAACGCCTTGTGCAGGGGCAGTTCCCCCCCCACCCCCAGGACATTTGGGGCACTGCCCACTAGCACGGTGGGGGACCCCACCACACCGCCTAGTATTAAAAAACCCCCCAAAAAAACCTGCCATGGCACCGCTGCTTCTGATAGCAGCAGCAGTCCAAGTCTGACTTGCTTCAGGCTGCTGCTGCTGTCAGTGATCTCTATCTCCCTTCCGGGACCCACTCTCAGAGCTAATCTGAGAGTGGGTCCTTTAAGGGACAAAAAGGCTGAGCTGCTCAGCCGCCCAAACTGCGTTTTCTATTGAAACGTCCTATGCATGCTGTGGAGCGAGGGGCTAGCCTTCCATTGTGCCTAATGGGTGCAATGGAACCTCTCGCCTGGGTGCTTATTGCAAGCTCCCAGGCGAGAAGCTTTGGGCTGGGCGACTGAGGCAGGAAGCAGCGCATGCGCGCTGCTCCTTGCCTCAGTCGCACATGGAGTCAGGGACAAGGCTGGCGGCGTGCTCTCACCAGTGCGCCACCAGTCTCAGACACTTCCTGGACCCTGCCACTGCTGCTGTCCCCCCCAATCTGCCACTCAGAGCACCAGGGGAGCGGCAAGGCAGGGACCTTTTTTTAAAAAAAAATTAAATTGCCTGCACATCCTGGCTCTGGAGGAGCAGGACACGCGGGCAATTTAAAACAAGTAAAGTCCCTCTCTCCCCCCCTCCCGCCTGCAGCCCAGGCTGCCGGGGACCACCGGAGCAGCAGCCAGGTAAGTGATTCCTCCTTCCCCCATCCCCGAGGGCCCTCCACCCTGCCCCCACCCTGCTCCCAACCTCCCCCCGAGGGTCCCCCCCACCCTGATCCCACCCCCAAGGGTCCCCCCACCCCTGAGGGTCCCTCCACCCTGCTCCCACCCACCTCCCACCCCCCCGAGGGTCCCCCCACCCCCTGAGGGTCCCCC
>QEPC01010935.1:1330436-1356539 GCA_003113815.1 Sphenodon punctatus
CCGAGATGTAACTGTGAGTCTGGAGATCTTTAGGTGTGTGTTCACAATGCTGGAAATGGGATGCTTTTGAGATCCCGAGATGTAACTGTGAGTCTGGAGATCTTTAGGTGTGTGTTCACAATGCTGGAAATGGGATGCTTTTTAAATCCTGAGATGTAACTGTGAGTCTGGTAATTCATGGGCCTTGAAATCCCTGCCAACACACATACACACACGCAGCAGAGGGCAAGAATACTGCTTCAGAAGGGACTTCTGAAGCAGGGATTGGGGTTCCTCCAAAATACATGCAGAAAGTCCCTTCTTTCTGAAGCAGCGTTCTTAACCTCTGTTGCGTGTGTATGTCTCTTTGCTAAAACTGCTTGTAAGTGAGGATTAAGGTTGTCTGCATGATTTTAAACCTGGCAGAGGAGGTGATTATAACCTGCCTAACCAACTGAAATTGCTTGATTAAGTAATGTAATGTCCATCCAATATTAACCCTTGGAACTCCTTGCCACCCACCATTGCCCTGGCTCCGCCCACCGTTGCCCTGGCTCCGCCCACTGTTGCCCGCCGGCCTTACTGCCCTTCCAACCTCAAGACCCACCAGCTGCCCCTGGTCTTGTGCCAGCACATCAACCGCAATACTAGCACAAACACCCACAGTCAGTGGCAGTTTAATGAGTGTCAATGAACTGTTTAATGATCTTTTTGTGTTAAAGGCTTTAAAAATGTTTCCTGCAAGTCACTGGGTTACCCTCTGGATCATCCAGCCCATCCAGTCACCCATCACAGGGACAGCATACTTTCCCTCCTTGAGCCCCCACCTCCCCTCACTTGCTGTTTCCCACTCTTTCCCTGTGCATTCCCTATTGACATTCACAGTCTAGGCAGCTTCTGCGTTTTCCTATTAGCATTTGCAGGCTAGCCAGGACTGGGAATGGCAATGAGATGCACAGACGTGCTGCTGGCTACTATGGGATCCACCCACCCCAACCTGCTCTCAAGTGCAAGTGCTTCCAGCCCCCCCAAATGGCTTATCGCTATGCTATATGACATTCTCCACAGTCCCACATATGCCCCCCACCATGTGTAAGTGCATGGCCAGAGGACTCCCCACCTTCCATTTTCAGTGCACCTGCCACCTCCTCTTTCCCTTCCTTACCAACCCCCAGCCCATAAAGTGGCTTATCGCTAGGCCATACCACCATTCTCCCAGGCCTCTCCTCCCCCAAACATTCCACTTTTCCCAGAAGAAACATGGGAACCATGGATTATGAAAATGTAAAACTTTTTTTAACACCAAAAATAACAGAAGAAAAAATTAAAGAACTTTACTAACATTATTTATAAAAGTACTATTTCTTCTTGCACCTACTTCTTTTGGGGACAACTGGGTGCACTTGCTTGGGTGGCTGAACTCGTAGGCAGACATTTTCTAGATCCTCCTCCTGCAGATCTGCCTGTGGAGGAGTGTTAGTGGGAGATGTGTGGGAATGATTACCAGCGGTGGGAAGTATGCCTGACCCAGGAACTGTTCACCAGTGTGAACACAGCACAGAGAGGGCTTGGGTGTTCTCCCTGGGGGATGGATTGCTGGGGGATAGGGATGGGCGAACGCGGTTCGGAAGTTCGGAGCTCGGACCGAACTCGACCAGTTCAGTCGACCAAACCGAACTTCCAAACTGAACTCAATTTTCAAACTGAACCGAACTGAATTTCCAACTCGGCTCTGTTCATCCATCCATAAAAGATAATATTCCATTTAGTTCAATGGGGTTTGAATTTCCGAACTTTGTTCGGAAGTTCGGAGTTCGGACCGAACTCGAATAGTTCGGTTGACCGAACCAAACTTCCAAACCGAACCGAATTTCCGAACCAAACCGAATTTCTGAACTCAGTTCTGTTCTCCCATCCCTACTGGGGGAACCAGGGTGGTGGTCGGATTTCAGGTGGTGGGGCATGAACTGCTGACAGGGGTTGGCCTGAGCAACAATGCTTGTGATCACAGAAATAACATGCTTGAGAAGGAAGGTCTGAGATGAATGGACTAGGACAGGCTGCTTTGAGTCTGTGTACACATCTCATTCATCTTCTTGCTCAACTGCTCCATCACACTGTCTGACCACTCAAACCGCTGCCAGAGGTGGGCCCAGTGCCTGTCCTCCCATCAGAGGTCCAGGTCCATCAACTTATCATTCTCCTCTGCCTCCACAGCCTCCTCTACAAAGGTGGCTACTGGGTCGTCCATGCCCTTGACCAGAACCTCAGGTGACTCCTTGAAGAAAGGCTGGCTCGTTTTCTTGAAGGGATACACTGTGAGAGTCAGGGTGTTTGTGTCAACCTGTATCTGCTCCAGGGTAGGGCCAGGCATGGAGGAATCTCTGCCAGCAGTTGCAGGTTCCGTGATGGGAGTGGAGCAGTAGGGGAGCCATATCCATCCACTACTGGCTTCTTGTGGAGATGCAATCATACAGGCAGGATGTCATGATGTCTCCATCTACACATAGGAACGGGCCCAGGAGCTCGTAGCAGGGATATGTTGCCTCCCACAGCCAGAGGCAAAGTTGTTGTCTCAGATTTCTTTGTAGCCATGCCTCAAGTCCTTGGCCCACTGCTGGCACTGGTTCATGTCCCAGATGTAGCCCTGCTACACCATTTGGAGTGAGATATCCTGGAATACCACCACATTCCTATACTACTTCACCAGGGCATATTGAATCTTCTCCTCTCCCCATAAAGTGATGAAGGCCTTGGTCTCTTCCTCAGTCCAGGGAATGCAGTGTTGGCAAGAGGATTGGTAGTGGATTGTTGCCAAATCCTGTTGCTTCTCCCTCCATAACATTGCTAAGATTCGCCCTTTTCTCTATATCTTCTCTGTCAAAAGCCTTGTTCACACCCTGGTCATCTCTTGTCTCAATTACTGTAACCTCATTCTCACATGGCTTCTCCCACTCTCACCTTTCTCCCCTTATCTCCATCCAAAACTCTGCTGTCAGGGTCATCCAACTTGCTTCGACCACGTGTAGCCCCATCTCTCCTCTCTTTACTGGCTCCCATTCCTGAACGAATCCTGCACAAGCTCCTAGTCGTCACCTATAAAGCTCTTAACCTTGCTCCCCCCTACCTCTCTGCACTAATTTCCCTCTGTACTCCAGTTCATTAACTCCGTTCCTCCTCTGTCCCCTCTCTCGCCCTCCCACGCCTCCCCAGCTCCCCTAACTGCCAGGGGCCACTACCAACCTCGGAGAGTAGGGGTGAGGATATGTGTCCCTACCCCTGGGGCCCCTCTTTACTCCCACCTGCACCCCCCGGGGCCCTGCCGGCTGCCATATACAGCTGACATGTACTTACCAGCCTTGGAGGATAGGGGTGACCAGGTGAGGATCTGCTGCTGGCCAGCTGGGCACCTCTACAGCTAGCTAGTTGGGGTCGCCTCTGCAGCTGGCCGGGCCAGATCAGACCAAGTCACCTTTGCGGCTGACTGGCCAGGCTGGGCCACCTCTGCTACCAGCAGCCCTCATTGCCAGGGTATGCTTTTGGAGCTCCCTGCTTGACAGCGGGCAGGTGCAAAATGGCTGCAATGGCCTTTTCCAATGTCAGTGCCATTTTAGAAAAGGGCAGCCATTCTGTGTGTGTGTCACACATGTACAGGATGGCTGCCCTTTTCCAAAATGGCGCAGATGCTGCCGGTGCCATTTTGCACAAGGGCTGTGCATGCGCAAAATAGCCATGGTGGCCATTTTCACACACGTGCTGCTGAGCAGGGACCTTCAGGAGCACACCCTGGCAACAAGGCCTGTTGGCAGTGGAGGCAGCCTGTCCCGGTCCTGCCAGCAGTGGAGACAGCAAACCCAGCTAGCGGTGGAGGTTGCCCAGTCACGGGTGGAGGCGTCCTGGCCTGGCTTGTCTGGCCAGCAGTGAAGGCGTTCCAGTCTGGCCCAGCTGGCCAGCTGCAGAGGCATCCCAGCCCATCCCAGCCAGGCCAGCTGGCAGCAAATCCTCACCCAGTCACCCCATCCTCCAAGGCCGGTGGTAGGTAGTAAGTACATGCCAGCCAGCAGGGCCCCGGAGGTGGGGGTAAAGACAGGCCCCAGGGGGTGGGGACACAGATCTCCAGCTCCACAAGCCAGTAGTGAGGCCCAGAGAATGGGGTGGGGGAGGTTGGACCTGCTCTCCCAGGGAATGGTGGTGGTGGAGTTAGAGATTTTGGGGTGGGGTGGTGGTTCTGTCACAGACCTGGTTTGGTTCCTTTTCTGTCCAGTTCCCCTTCCTATTGAAGTCATTGGGAAGATTTCCCATTGATTTCAGTGGGGAAATTTCCTGTTGAAGTAAATGGGAAAAGATTTCCCATTGACTTCGATGGAGAAAGAAACACAACCGTAAACCAAAACTGAAACCAAAAATGAACTAAAATCGGGGGATCCAAAACAGAACAAAACCCAAACCGAAAAAGGAGCTCTGACCCACACCTATTTATTATACCGTGGGTTCAGCCCATCATCCTCAGTTCACACAAACACACTCCCATACTATACAGATGTCTCTAGGTGCCTTTTCACAAAGGTCCTCTGGCTAGGCACAATCCGTCCTGGTTAGGCTCACTCAGGGGCAGCTCCTGGCTGCAGGCTGACTCAGCCCTTGTGAGGCAGAGCTTTCTCTGGTTCCTACCTCTCCCTTGGGGACCCCAATAAGCCTCTTTCAGGCAGAGCTCTCCCTAGCTCTAGGTACTCTGTCTTCTGACCAATGGCCAGCGCAACCTTTATGAAGCTTTTAGACTGATTTGTCCATGTCCAGGTCAGCTGGCTCCACTGAGGTATTCAGCTGCTGCCAGAAGCTATCACCTGTGTGCCACTAGGCACTGTCCTCCAACGCCGGCACCTTCCTTTAGCATCTGCTGCGGCGCAGTCCCCTAATATGTGCCCTTCAGATGGCACTACGATCTCCTTCCTACATAGGCACTCCACATGGATGTCCTGGGCCACTACATTTCTTCACTATTTCTGTGATCCCAGAGATAATTTGAAGGCACCAAGTTTCTAATGGTGCCTATGACTGCTGCTACCATCTAATCTACCCATGAGGAGTTTCAAATCGTGGAGAGGAAAATGGTTTATTGTAAATTAATGTTGACACTGGGCATTTTTACACACATGTAAAAGTTCCGGATTTTTTAGTCTCCTGGGTTTACAAGTCCACAAGTAAGTTCCGGATTCATTTTTCACACACACACTGCCCTGAGGCAGTTCCTGGATGCATTATTCACACAAAGAGCCAGATGTTTAAGATCTGGGTGAGTGATTTAGACACACAGAAAGTTCAGGATGTAACAGCAAACATCGAGGAGAAATGTGTGTGTAAATTAATGCTGACCCACTGTCAACATTAATTTAGAGTGAGTGTGGTTGCTGAAAGCTTGCACATTCACAACAACAGAAGTTGGTCCAATAAAAGATATCCTTTCACTTCCATGGAGAATGATGGAGAAAACACAAATAAATCCCTATGCCCTGCTCTTGGGCTCTATACAGAGGAGCTCATAGAGGGATAGAGGAGATGCGACAAGATCTAGGTCCTAGAGGTAATATAATGGAGCCAGTACTTCCTCCTTGTATGAATTCACCATTCTAAGGGCCTTTTTACATGGGCGCCACCCACCCACCGCTCATGTGCAGTGGGTGGGAGGGCGCCCATGTGAACGCCACTCGTGTTGCGGGGGGATGGGTGAGTGCCCGTAGGAACGGCGCCCCTAGTGGGTGGGGGCGCACATTCCCACACTTCACCCATTTCCACCCATCACCCATGCATGGAGCAACGGGCTCCAATGCCGGTTGCTCTGTGCGTGGAGATGGGTGTGTGCCCGTTAGAATTGGCACACACCCACCTCCACCCACTGTGGGCACACACCCATCCCCCCACCCCCACGGCCCATTTGAAAAGGGCCTAAATGTCTCTGCCATTGGCACCACTGGCAGGCATGTTCTTAACATTAACTACATTTGTATAGTTAATGTATCAACACATTTGGAAACTATTTTTCTTATTACTTATTATTTATATAGCACACAATCATAATTAGAGACAGGTCCCTACCCAGAGGGGTTTGTGATCTATGAAGGACAAGGGAGGGAAGACAAGGGAGGGAAGACAAGGGAGAGGGGAACGTAGAGAGAGAGAGAGATACATTCATGAAGTTGAGAAGCTATATGTGCATGTGCTTAGTTACTGGTAGAGGAGAAGGGGATGCTGAGTGAAAGGACAGCATCATTGAGAAGTCTGACGGGGTGAGTAGTTAGGGAAGGTCATATTTATGCATTACAGAAATATGAGTAGGGAGAAAGCATGGCATAGAAGAACGGACCCAAAACAGGAAGTCAGGAACTCTGGACTAACCGATTTTAGCCTCACGTAAGTAATTTTCTAAGAATCTTAATTGATCCAGCTGTAAAACTGATGTAATAATACTTTCTTGGCTACTATTCTGGTATATTGTGAGTTACATCAAATTCACTGGGAATACACCAAGGCCTGGTCCTGCAAACATGGTACACATAGTCCTTAAAGTGTTAGTGTGTGCACATAGGAGTTTGAACGATTGGGGAGTCAGGGACTGGCAGCGAAATCCCTGTGTGGGTAGCACCTGTGCTAGCATTTACATGGGTGGGAATCCCATTAACCTCAATTAGATTTGCATTTGTGCTAATTGCTGGTGCAGTGCTATCCCCTTCAAGGATTAGGTGCATAATATTTGCGTAAGCATGTATCTAAGGCCCTTTTCTAATGGGTGTGGGTGGCGTGGCGTTCCCATCGACCTCCACCCACCGCCACCCACCGAGCATCGGGCATTGGTGCCCGTTGCTCCATGTGTGAGTGATAGGTGGAGGTGGGTGGAGTGTGGGAGTGCAAACGTGCCCCCATCCACAGCGTCCCCCTCCCCGTACCTGCTGCGGTGTTCACATGGGTTCCCTCCCACCCATCCACATGTGCAAGGGGGGGGGGGGAGCGTCTGTGTGAAAATGGCCTATGTCTTTGCAGAATCAGACCTAAGTAATTAATGTACACTCTCTCAATTACTTAGGCTTGATCCTGCAAAGACTTAGGTGTACATCTATGAAAACAACAGGAGCATTTGAAGTTAGCAGGAAGATATGTAATGTGATAAAATGACAAGTCAGATTTTCAACAGCAAGAAAACAAAAAGCATACATAGCAGAATAAGGTATTTTTTTCGTATAAAATTTGGCACCTCTGACTCATGATTCATATTATGTATTCTATTAAGTTCAAAGTTTTCTTATACAAAGAGAGAGCTATATGAAACAACTGTGCTTCAAACCATTTTACTTCAATTGTAGTAGCGGGTTTTAGAGTTTAAATCATTAACAACCTCTGAGTGAACTTTTATCCAAATGACTGCAAGTCACAAAGAGAACACTTCTCTTTTACCAAGTACCTTTTGTGCTTTATCGAGACCCAATCCCTTTCCCATTCCCCCCCCTCCTTCATGTCTTTCTTTGAAGAAAGATTTGTGATTTGTGAAGTAATGAAAGTATGTATCAGTTAATGACAACGGCTATACTGGGTTCAGAATGCACATTGGAATTGCTTTAGGATAAAGCTTCATATACCTGCATTTACAGCAAGAAAAAAGTAAATCTCAGAAGTCAAGATTGCTGCGTGCGCTGTAGGAGTATCATGTAGCAGTTAAATGAACCATTAGGGGTGACCCCTCTTGCTTTTTTTCTTCCTTTCTTTATGTCAAGGAGTTATGATTTCCATGCTGACTATTTTTTCCCCCGTTTTCAACTGCAGTAGAGAATTCCAAAACCTGATACAACATTGTTGCATCAATACACTTATTTATCCACTATCCTTAGCTTTTTATTTTATTTTGCTGATTTATTTTGTCATAAATTAGTCATTTATCTTGAGAGATTCCCAATATAAATTGCAGTTAAAATAAACACTTTTTACAGTTACCCTCCCCCCATACAAACATCTCCCCCCCCCTCAGGATTTCTCTTTGTGGTCCATTTATTTTTTATAAATACATGTATTTTATTCAGATTTTTTTACAAAAATAAGAATCTACTTTATAGACAGTATGAATTAATTGCAGTGTGAATGGAGGAGACACACGCAAACTTCCCCCCTATTTCATTTTCTTTTGCTGACTGGAGAAAAACTGGGTAAATTCTATAGGAGCTGCACCCCTAATTCCCCCTTGAACCTTGCTAAGTGGAGCGCTTGCAATCTGGTGTCTAAAGTACAGCCTGGGAGCCTGGGGGCACCTTCTTTGCTCTGCCTGTGTATGTCTCTTGTCTCTCCTCTCCAGCCTGTGTGTGAGCTGTGAGCTCTGCTGCCGCTGCCGCCGCCGCCGCCGCTGCCCTTTGATCCCTGCATTAGTGTTAGTTAGGGGCTTGGAGACACACAGGGAGCAGCCATAGACACCGCCGCCGCAACAGCCCTCATTATTGACACCGCACATAGCACACACTCACTCTCGCACAGATTAGATCCATTTTCCATTGAAGAATATTGCGACCGGGGACAAGCCAGGTGCACGACCGGGGGGGTGGGGGAGTAAAGCGGGGGGGGGGGGGTGAGAAAAAGAAAAAACCTTTCTTCTTGGCTCCAGGAAAACCAGCTTCGAGTCCATTGCCCAGGAGAAGAGGAAAAACACCCTCCAGTACCAGCCACCCTTTGCCCCCGCTTTGTGCCTGCCTCTGCTCCTCTTGGTTTTATTTGATCTCCCATTAAACCAAGGAGGAGAATGTGAAAAAAGGGGGAAAATGCCCAGGAGGAAGCAGGAGCAGCCCAAGCGCCTCTCTTCACGTAAGTGCCCCCTCTTTTGCCATTTTCTCTTTCCCTCTCCCCCAATCTCCTTCCCCTCTGCAGCCTCCTCCGTTGTTTTGTGCATTAGTTTAGGGTTACAGAGGTGAAACTGACAAAGACACAGCCTGGGTTATTTCTCTTTTAGGTCTGAGCTAAGGCAGCCATGTTGGTGATGAACAGCCTTGTGCCCTTTTAATTTTTTTTTCTCTCTCTCTCCCTTTCCCCCTCTTTCTTCGCTCCTTTCGCCCTCTCCCCTCCCCTTTCCTTGCGATTGTGCATTTGTGTGTGTTGTGTGCGGGCTTCTCTTTGGGGCTGGGGGAGGCTGTTTTATTGGGGTGGGGAGGGGGAGATATTGAAGGGGAGGGTGGCGAGAGGGGAAACGGTTGCTGGCGTCTTGTGCAGAATCAATCGAGAGGTCCGTCTCCGGCTAAAGGTTGCGGCTGGGCTTGTCGGCCCCGGAGCCGGGGAGGAGGCGTAGGAGGAGGAGGGGAATCGGGGAGGGCGAGGCGGGGAGCGACAGAGAAGGGTGCCGCTGGAGGTGGGGGGGGGACACACACAGTCGGGGTGCCTGCTGCGAGGACGCGTGGGGGGAGAGAGACAGGAGGCAGATCGTGGCGTGCGAGGTCTCTGCAGAGCAGAGGAGGAGGAGGTGGCAGGAGCAGCAACAGCGGGAGGCAGGATCGGGGCTCCTCTTGGCCGAAGAAAAATATGAAGGGTCAGACGAGCCAGCCTAGACTTAGGCTTCAGTGCTCCTGCTGCCCCAGAGTGGAGCAGCAGAGCCCAGGACTAAAGTGCATGGCAGCAGCCCTCCCAGCCTGCAGGCGACACACACACTGACATAGCTCACCCTGCTCCCTCCCTCTCTCTCTCCCACCCCTCCCATCTCTTTTTTTTCTTTTTCTTTTGCAAACAGTTAACTTTTCTCTCTCTCTATCCTTGCGTTAAGCGATCGGATGCTACACAGTTAGGGAGAGGGAGGGAAAAGACCTAAAAATATCGTGCCCCTGCTTGGCTTTAGGGCTGGCTTAGAGGAGGCGTGGGTGGATTTAGGGGTCATTTTTCTGTCTCCAGTACATATGTTCAGTGCATGCTTGCAACCCCTCCCTGGGGGTGCCCCAGGCAGGGTTCAGTGTCTGGTGAGAGCTGAACTGCTTATGTGTCAAAGCCATGGTCGGTCACCTGAAGTTCACCAGGGAGGGGGGAGGGTTAAGGTTGTGGTGTATGGCGTGTGTGTGCGCTGTGTTTTTTCCGCTGCAGACAGAGCACGATCGATTACCTCTCCATATATATTTAGATGTCTATAGAGGGGAAGGGGGTTGAGGCACCGCTTCCCCTCTCAGCCCTTCCCCGCCTCCCGGACACTGTCAGCCTGCCTGGTACATTAGCCAACACAGAGCTGGGGGGGGGGGGGAGAAATGGCACTTGCAGCTCCACAAATATTTCTCTTTCTTTCTTTCCGCTGTAGCCGACGCGCAGGCTTTGGGCTGTGCTTCTTTATTTGCCCCTGTGCAGTCCTTTCACCGTCTGCCCGCTAGAGGATCTGAGTCTCCAATACATAGAGAGAGAATTTCCCTTTTAAAAACCTAGTTCAGGAAGCTTGTACAAGTGAGTTCATGAAAGTGCAGCGGGCTGTATTTGCACCACTGCTGCTTTCCTCCAGGTCACGGATCTCTTAGGAGAGGGAGGGGGGCGCTAATCTCTCCTTTAGTGGGGGGTGGGTTCTTTGTATGACCCTGAGTGTGTGTGTGTGAAGAGCTAAGAATCGGATGAGAAAAATAGAATGTTTAAATTGAAACCGTTTGAGGGGAAGGGGCTGGGAGGGGCTGGTGGGGGCAGAAAATGCTTCTGAGTTGATAGAGTTAGGAAAATGAGTTCTGGTGAGCAGATCAGATAGCTTTGCAGGCAGCTGCAGACTGCCCTGCTGGTGACCTTGACCCTGACCTGGTGCTACTACCCTCTGTCTGTCTCTAGGGCTGAGATGAAATTCAGTCTCCATTTTAGCTCACTCGGGTGGGCCTCTCTCCTGCACGAACTGCTGGTGATTATGCTCAGTTTTGTGGGCTGTCTTCCCCCTCCCTCAGGGGTTGCATGCTCACCCCAACCTCCTGTTCTATCAAAGTAACATGTACTAAAGGAAGAAGCCATTGCCTTTGTTGAAGTACTGTGCAAATTCAGCATTTTATATAAAGAGTCCGATTTGCGAAGCTTTTGCCCTCTTTTAAAAATGTAAATACCTCTCCCCCCCCCCCCCAATATGCAGCAGTAAAATAATGATACTGTTTGGTGGTGGGATTTCTATTTTCTCCTCTGTAAACTGTATTTGGATTAAAAGATTTTCTTGGCAAATAATCTATGAAGTAATTCAATAAGGACTATGCAAATGTTGCTATGTAATCAACTAGATGTACAGTTTTAAAATCTGATTTGGACATGAAAATTTCTGTAAGTGTGCAATTAATATCAATAGTGCCTTTTATGGTAGGTAGTATTCAGTGTAAAATATATTTTGTTTCTAGGGTTCAGGTTGCCTTTGGCACTTTGGTTCCCAGAGAAACAGTATTAACATATTTTGTTTAAAAATTGCACTAAGAGAATGTTAAGGTTCCAGGATTAAGTTTTCAAAAATCAGGGGTGGGGTAGGGTGGGTGGAAATAGTTAATATTGCACTCACACCCTAAATTGTCTCCCTATAATGCAATTGTAGTATGATACAGTCTTTAATTGTAATCATACAGTCTTTACAGTAATAACTGAGTATCCGTTTTTAAATAGTACACTGTAATAGGAGGCAAATATTTAGTTTTGCATGCATAGCTACAAATGTATAGCATCTTGTAGTTGTGTGTATCACATAGTATTCTGTCTACCAGACAAGCAGAATTCATTATGTGAAAAGTACATAGTAAAACATTCTTACATCATATAATATAGGTTAGTTATAAAAAAAGTAGAATTGTGATGTCATATGGTCATCTGAGGTCCTGATCCCACAAACACTTGCATTGCTGCTTAATCTTAGGCATATCCCATTGAATTACATGCCTAAAGTTACAGATATGGTGAGCCGTGCTAGTTTATTATTTGACAGAAGAAGAGGCAGGGTGGCAGCTTAGAGACTACCTGGTAACCTATGTTTTACCAGGTAGTCTCTGAGGGGGCATGCTGCCAGTTAAGTGTCCACAAGGACTGCGGCCTTATGTACCTTTTCGTATGAGAAACTGAATTTAATATAACTACTTTTTTGTTGGGATCTGGGCCTTAGTTAACTACTTCTAATTCAACTACTTCTACTTCTTAGATAACTGCTTTATCCATTGAGTTGCACCTAAGAAATACCGTGCTGTTCACAGTATAATGCAGGAGTGCTGACTAAGTCTGCTGACTAACCAGTGTTTGATCTTCCAAACGCTTAAACAAGTCGACTTCAACAGGACCCTTCGCTTGTTACTCTCAGGAATAAGCATTTGAAGAATTCAACCCTAAATTATTAAAACACATGCCTTGAGTCCGAGGGGTGTGTGCGATGCCTGGTTGGCACAGAGAAACCACGATCTGGGTCGGCCAGGGTTCTTCAGGAGTGTCCCACCTTAACAGGGAGGTGTGAACTGGGGTGACCCGAAAAGGACTTTGCCCAGTAATCCCAGATCAAACCCAGCTCTTTATTCGGAGCCATGTATGCAGGGGTGGGGGTGAGATGCCGGGCTGGCACACAGAAATTGAGCTCCGGGTCAGGCAGGGGTCCACCTAGCCTTCTTGGGGCGAGTCCCCTCGTGACAGAGATGGGTGGACTGGAGTGACCCGAAAAGGATTTTGCCCTGTAATCCCACCCCAAACCCAGCTCCTTACTTGGGGCTATGTATTTAGCAGACACAGGTGGGGGGTGGAGATGCCAGGCTGGCATGCAGAAACTGCGGCCCAGGTTGGGCAAGGGTCTGCCCAGGTTTCTTGGGGAGAGTTCCCCTATGAAAGACACGGGTGAACTGGGGTGACCCAGAAAGGATTTTGTGCAGTAATTCCAGCCCAAACCCAGCTCCTTATTTGGGGCCACATATGCAGGGTTGTGCTGAGATGGTTGGCTGGCGCTCAGAAACGGTGATTCAGGTCAGTCAGGGTTCTTCAGGAGAGTCCTCCCTTCACAGGAAGGTGTGGACTGGGGTGTCCCAAAAAGGATTTTGCCCAGTAATCCCAGCACAAGCCCAGCTCCTTATTCTGGGCCATTTATGTAGAGGTGGTGATGAGATGCCAGGCTGGCATGCAGAAACCGAGCTCCGGGTCGGGCAGTGGTCTGCCCAGGCTTCTTGGGGAAAGTCCCCTTGTGACAGTGACGGGTGGACTGGGGTGACCCAAAAAGGATTTTGCCCTGTAATCCTAGCCCAAACCCAGCTTCTATTTCGAGGCTATGGGTGCAATCCTGCGGCCCTCGCACACTGCGCCTACGCAAGGCTCAGTGAAAGGCTGCAGGTGCTCAGGTGCCCCACTGGCACAGCAAGCCATGCAGGGCAATGGCGCGCCCTGTCTAATGCGACCCACTGAGCCCACACACCCCACAGTCTGGGGGGATGGAGCAGGAGCCGTGCCTGCTTCATCCCCCAGGCTGCGGAGTGTGTGGGTTGTGCCCGTTGCCCTATGCTGCTATCTGCACGTGCGGGGTGCATGCGTGTCTGAGCTGCTCAGATCTCCACTGCGCCTGCCGCTGGCATAAACCAGCAGCAGGACTGCACCCTATGTATTTAGCAAATACAGGCAGGGGGGTGCGAGATGCCAGGCTGGCACACAGAAACCGTGTCCAGGTCAGGTAGGGGACTGTCCAGGCTTCTTGGGGAGAGTCCCCCCATGAAAGAGAGGTGTGGACTGGGGTGACCCGAAAAGGATTTTGCCCAGTAATCCCAGTCCAAACCCAGCTCCTTATTTGGGGACATGTATGTAGGGGTGGTGGTGAGATGCCAGGCTGGAACACAGAAACCAAGCTCCAGGTCGGGCAGGGGTCTGCCCAGACTTCTTGGGAAGAATTCCCCCTGTGACAGCAACAGGTGGACTTGGGTGACACAAAAGGGATTTTCCCCCATAATCCTAGCCCAAACCGAGCTCCTTATTTGGGGCTATGGATTTGGCTGACACAGGTGAGCTGGGGTGGGGAGACGTCAGGCTGACTTGCAGAAACTGCACTCTGGGTCAGGCGCAGGAGTCTGGCCAGGGTTCTTTTGGAGAGCCCCCCCCCCTCCCTTAACAGGGAGGTGTGGAGTGGTGTGACCCGAAAAGGATTTTGCCCAATAATCCGAGCCCAAACCCAGCTCCTTATTCAGGGCCATGTATGCAGGGATGTGGTGAGATGCCAGGCTGGCACACAGAAACCGCAGTCGCGTCAGGCAGGGGTCTGCCCAGGTTTCTTCAGGAGTGTCCCCCCTTGACAGGAAGGTGTGGACTGGGGTAACCCAAAAAGGATTTTGCCCTGTAATTCCAGCCCAAATCCAGCTCCTAATTTGATGCTATGTATTTAGGGGACACAGGCAGAGAGGTGGGAGATGCCAGGCTGGCACACAGAAACCGTGGTCCGGGTCGGGCAGGCGTCTGCCCAGGCTTCTTGGGAAGAGTTCCCCTGTGACAGAGATGGGTGGACTGGGGTGACCTGAAAGGGATTTTGCCTCGTAATCCCAGCCCAAACATGGCTTCTTATTTGGAGTTATGTGATTAATTTACATTTACAGTTTTATTAGTAAATACACTTTTGACAAAATTCCAACTCTTTGTGATGTCTAATTCATGAATAATAACTTTTATTTGTGTCAATTTTAGCTTGGAAAAGGGGTTAAGAAATGGGAATAAGGAACTAATATTGACCAGGGCAATAGCCAGTGCCTAATAAACTTTGATTTGATTTGAAAGGAACTGGGAATGTATGATTATGCATTTAATGACTCACACCCCAGTTCTGAAAACACTTATGTTCAAGTAATCCCGCTGAGAAAGTAATTTGCTTTCTTTCCCTACCACTGTATGTACGGATATGGGACTCAAATGCTGCTTATAATTTAAGACAACTAGTGTAGCCTAGTTGAGAAGGTGATGGACATGGACCTTGGAAGACCCAAATACCAGCCATGAACTCGCTGGGTGGCCTCTTGGGCAAGTCACTATCTCTCAGCCTCAGTTCCTCATTTATAAAGAGAACATAGAAATCTTTAAAAGATTGCCATTGTGCACTTTATAATGGAAAAAGTATGTTGTTTTCTTTCTCTTCTTTATACCTTTTTGTTCTCAAAAACAGCTGAATAACTTTGGTCACAAAATTCACTTTCTGCCAGAAGCTAGGCCTGGAAAATGTCAGTCTGAAAGTGAAAGATTCAAAAAGTTTTATATGACTGAAAACAAAAGTTGAAAATGGGAACTAATAAGGAGCTGTAGCTACTGCTTGGGTCATAATTCAATCCCAGTGGTTTATAAGAAACACAACTTGTAAAAGGGCATGTATCAGGCTCCGGGGGTCAGGAGCCAGGGGAAAAGGGAGGAGAGAGAAAGGTGGGTAAGGGATGGAAGGGTTGCCCACTATATCAACACTAACCTCTCAGCTGTTCTCCAATATCCGGGAGACTACGCGTTCAGCACGGACACCAGACAAGCTGGACTAAGACAACGTACGGCTCATCATCGAGGTCACGGGCCTTCAAGACTGGAAAGGGGCCACCAACGGAGGGAAGCTGGAAGGGGGAACCAATGACCGGGGAGCAGGGAAAGGGGAGCCAGGAACAAGGAGCCTGAGGGGGTCCCTAGGGATAGGAGGGTAGCACGAGGAACCAGTGACAGGGGAGCTGGAGGGGGGAACCAATGGGAAGGGGGAGCCAGGAACAAGGAGCTCGAGGGGGTACCCAGGGATCGGAGAGCTGGAAAGGGAAACCAGCAACAAGGACTAAGAAGGATAGCCTGCGATAAGGAAGCTGGAAAGGGAACCCAGCAATGAGGACTAGGAGGGGTTGCCTGCGATAATGAAGTGGAAAGAGAACAAGGAGCTAGGAGGGGTAACTTGCTATAGGGAACAGGACAGCCCCTGCTGCCCCAATGGGAACAGGGACAACAGCCACAGCAAGGAGGAGAGTTCACTCCTACAAGAAACAAGGGGTTCACAGGACACAAACACTCACACAAAACACAATCACGAGGGAGGGGGATACTCACACACAACTCAGTCACAAGTATGGGGGCCTGGTTAATGCTACATCCAATCCTGGGAACACGCAAACCCCGGGAAGAGCAGTTATCCACCAGCTTCCTGAGGCCCCCAGGAGGCTCTAAATACTCTTTGGCGGCCAATCAGGAAGCTAGGAGAGAAGCCCCCCGAAATGGCAACCAGGTGTGCAGGGGCGGGGCACACACCAGGCAGGGATGATGGGGAAGACACAGTGGAGAGGATGAAAGCACCATTTATCAAGGTACCAGGTGGCACAAGCTACTCTGGCAATGTCCCCAACTCCCCAAGGCCAAGGGCTCAAGACTGGGCCATGACAGTACCCCCCTCAAGGGGAACTGCCCCATTTTCCGAACAGGGAGGACGATGGCAGGGGACAAATGGGGTGTACCATCATGGGGAAACACAATGGGGACAAGAGCTGAGGGGACCTAAACGGAGACCCCACCAACTCCCACAGAGTAGGTTTGGACACATGACAGGGGCAGGGGAAATGGATAGGAGCCGGGCTATAAAGGGACTGGACAGGGTACAAGAGGCGAGGGATGAACATGGGGGCTCCTACCAGGCATGACTATACAGCAGGCACAAAAAGCATACTTCTAAGAAAACAAATGGGGCACAAAAACTAGACATGGAGACAACATGGTGACGAGGAGCAGACAGACAAGGTGCAGACAACTACAGGTACAGGGTATGAGAGACCAACCCCAGCAAGACATAGATAAAAACAAGGGGTAGTCAACAGCACAATTAACAAGGACCTGCGGCAACTGGCTAAATATGATGTGGGGCAAGTGGGGAGGGGTATAAGATAGCCTGGACCAGGGATAGAACTGTTTGGGCATGAGACAAAGTATTCTGTACGAGGCACAACACGGGCAGCACAAGTGTCCAAGGTGGCGGGGCACCGGGCCCAGGGTTGCTTGGAGAGGGAAGAGAATGTGGAGGGGAAACAAAACGATAAAGGGAAGCTAGTGGAGGGCAGGGAGGCCACGAACACTGGGTAGGCCAATATACTGGCTGTGGCACAGCACCAGGCCTGAGGGTTGCTGGCTGGGGCCAGGCAGCAGTCTCCAGTTCAGGGGGTGCCAGCCTGGACCAGGCAGCAGTCTCAGGCATGAGAGGGGCCGGGCAGCAGTCTCTGGCTCAGGGGGCAACAGTCAGGGCCAGGCGGCAGTCTCAGGCACGAGAGGAACCGGCCAGGGCTGGACAGCAGTCTCTGGTTCAGAGGAAGTTGAGCAACATCCAGTAGCAAACCAGAGCTGTAGGGCTGTCAGGAGCCCCTGGATCTCATCTTCTGGAGCGATATCCCTTAAAGGGACCATCACTGGTGGCCTCTCCCCCTTGGTAGCCACCACGGGTTGTTTATGGGTTACAGTGGGGCTGAGTGCAGATGCCCCTTGGGGAATGGGGGCCTCAACAGGGTTCTTGCTGCTAACTGTGTCCATTGAGGGTTCACACATTGGCTCGTTCCTATCTTCGTCCGTGGGGGGTTGTTTTTTGCATTCCAGGAATCGTGACCTCGTCTGACCGAAAAACCCTGGTTCTGGGGAGATACAGGTCACTGGGGGATAAAATGAGGGAGGACCCCTGCCCCCCCCACTACATGGGGGGTTGCATGGAAGGAATATGGGATTCCCCTATTTATGGCCTGCAGGGGCTCCAGGTATAACCGATTATCCGGGCACACTCTTGTTCTTGCCTCTGTTTCTGGCTGGTCATCCAGAGGGGACCGGTAGAATCTCTGGGGAGCCAGTAACCCTAGTACCGCCTTGGGCCAGCTTCGCCTGGGAGGGTGACTAGTTGTGACCCTTATGGTGGAGATCACAGGAGAAGTTAATGCGTCCTTTGGGGCTGCTAGACCTCCGAGCCGGAGAAGCGATGCCGCAGACGACACTCTCGGTTCTGCAGCTGGCACATGCCAGGTGTTGCCTATGAAGGCAAGTCGTGGGCCTGATTGCACCTGCGAAAAACCCTCAGCCCTGGGGCAGACCTTCTGGGTTGCTGGTACCTGGGCTGGTGTGGAAGATGTACTTGAGCTCTTCAACAGTTCGTCCCATGGAGCGGGCTTTGGCTCCTCAATAGGGGCTATTGTAGACAGTCCCGTAGTAGAGGAAGAACAAAAGGACGGGAGGGTGGTAAATATGGCCGGGTCTGGTGTCTTGTTCCCTGGATCCTCCCCAGTGTTCTTTATGAAGGGCAGGCACCCATGAGAGGGATAGGGAGCAGTGACGGCTGGATGCAAGTCCTGGGCTTCCTCCTCAGAGCTATTGGCTTCCTCTTTCAGCACGTCTTCCCAATCCCCTTTGTCCTCTGTGTCGAATCCATAGTCTTGGCTCAGGAACCCGGAGTCCAGTACCTTGGGAGGCAAGGGAATAGACCTCCTAGCTGTCTCTCGTGGCCATGACTTCCGACAGGCTGCTAGGAACCCTGCTGCAGGGTCAGTGGTCACCTGAGTCAAATACTGTTTTACATGTCGATGAGCATCCCACATCATGGGGGATGGTTCAAGAGCTCCTGGTTGGTGGGCAAGGAATGCCTCTGCCTCCTGATAGGAGTCCTATTCCCAGGGTGCTGGGGGCTTAATTTGTTTGAATAGTGGGGTTTTCTCCTGCAAGTCCTGGGCAGCCAGTTGCAAGGCCATCTAAGGAGCAGCCTTGTAGAGTGGGTGGAGCAATCTGCCAGGCTCCAGGGTCAGAAGCTGGGGGGAAAGGGAGGAGAGAGAAGGGTGGGTAAGGGATGGAGGGTTGCCCACTATGTCAACACTAACCTCTCAGCCATTCTCCAATATCCGGGAGACTACGTGCTCAGAACGGACACCAGACAAGCTGGACTAAGACAACGTACGGCTCACCATCGAGGTCACGGGCCTTCGAGGGTGGAAAGGGGCCACCAATGGAGGGAAGCTGGAAGGGGGAACCAATGACTCAGGAGCAGGGAAGGGGGAGCCAGGAACAAGGAGCTGGAGGGGGTCCCTAGGGACAGGAGCGTAGCAGGAGGAACCAGTGACAGGGGAGCTGGAGGGGGGAACCAATGGGAAGGGGGAGCCACGAACAACAGAACTTGAGGGGGTCCCTAGGGATAGGAGGGTGGCAGGAGGAACCAGTGACAGGGGAGCTGGAGGAGGGAACCAATGGGAAGAGGGAGCCAGGAACAAGAAGCTCAAGGGGGTACCCAGGGATTGGAGAGCTGGAAAGGGAAAGCAGCAACAAGGACTAGGAGGGATTACCTGTGATAGGGAAGCTGGAAAGGGAAACCAGCAACAAGGACTAAGGGCGCAGTCAGACATGCTTTTAAATCGCACAGCCACGGCGATTTAAATAGTGCGATTTAAAGAACCCCGCACTTCCGGGTTGGTGTGAATGCGGTGAGCGCGCACATTTCCACTTAGCCCGAATGTTTGGAGCGGGGTTTGAAAAGCTGCTCCGAGCAACTTTTCAAACCGCACTCCAAACATTCGGGCTAAGTGGAAATGTGCGCGCTCACCGCATTCACACTAACCCGGAAGTGCGGGGTTCTTTAAATCGCACTATGCCGCCGCCGTGGCTGTGCGATTTAAGCACACGTGTGAATCCCCTCTGAGAAGGATAGTCTGCAATAAAGAAGCTGGAAAGGGAACCCAGCAATGAGGACTAGGAGGGGTTGCCTGCAATAATGAAACTGGAAAGAGAACAAGGAGCTAGGAGGGGTAACCTGCTATAGGGAACAGGACGGCCCCTGCTGCCCCAATGGGAACAGGGACCACAGCCACAGCAAGGAGGAGAGTTCACTCCTACAAGAAACAAGGGGTTCACAGGACACAAACACACACAACACAATCACGAGGGAGGGGGACACTCACACACAACACAATTACAAGGGAGGGGGCCTGGTTAATGCTACATCCAATCCTGGGAACACACAAACTACGGGAAGAGCAGTTGGTCCACCAACTTCCTGAGGCCCCCGGGAGGCCCTAAATACTCTTTGGAGGCCAATCAGGAAGCTAGGAGACAAGCCCACAGAAATGGCAACCACTGGGTGGAGCACACACCAGGTGGGGATGCAGGGAAAGACACAGTGGGGAGGATGAAAGCACCATTTATCAAGGCACCAGGTGGTGCAAGCTACTCTGGCAATGTCCCCAACCCCCCAAGGCCAAAGGTTCAAGACTGGGCCGTGACAGCATGATTTGCACAAAGTCTTATATTGTGCAGGACATATCAAGATATTACCTCCAAAATTTTAAATCATTTCTGATTCAACAATATGTTTAATCAAGTACCAATTGCAGTGTTACAATACCTTTGTCACAATATTGGTTCAAGAAAGTTGCATTGTTAGGAAGACTTCGGAACGGATATACACTTTTATTCATCATGCTCCTACCCGTACATTATTTATAAGCTTTCATCTGTCTCCTGTTCTGTAACTTGATTTACTCTGTGTTCTGTGTAGGCTTATTGTTACCTCTTTTTTATTGTAAATTATTGACAAAAGCCACAATTCTCATACCACTTACTCTAGAGTAGTCCTACTGATGACAGTAGAACTATTTCAGAATGAGTGGTTTGACAATTGCAAACAAAGAGCATAAAGAGAAATAAATTCAATACTTTATCCCCCCCCCCTTCCTATCTCAAGTTTGTTGCCTACTCTGATTGTCAAATGTGATAGGTAAAGGCTTGCAGAATACATTATGGATGGGACTTTCTAAAGATTTCCCATGTCAGAAAAGGCTTTTGCTTTCCTACCGGACTGCTGAATTGCCAGTGAAACAAGAGGCTTTTATGAACAACAGGAGTCTTTCTCTTTTAATAGTATTTATTACCTTACTAGCAGGCATCACATGTGCAAGGGGAAGCTTTTAACATATTTTCTATTTATTATTTTTAACCTTTCACCACTGCATGGGTCATGGTATAGCTCATTGCTGACAAGAGGATCCATGTGGGGAAAATTATTATTCTTAGTATGAGTGGGTTAATAATTTCATTACTATTGTCATAGTTATCTTAGTGGTGCTGTGGGGCACTTTTTCTTTTTTTTACTGAACAGCAATGTGGGCTACATTGCTCCACCTAAAACTAGCAACCTTTTTTGGTCGTCCCACTGCTTCCTTTGAGTAGTGGAACTGACGCATATAAGGTGCAACCAAATAAAGAATATTCTTCAAACTAGAAAAAGGCGGGAGGGAATCAACCTTATTTAATAAAATCAAAATTATTTCTTAGTATTTGTATACATGTTAAGTCACACAATAATAGTTTGGATCTTAATATTGTCACAGATAACAATGCATTCTGGTGCAAAGTCAAGCTCCAGCCTGACCTACAGCCTGCTAGGGATCAGGAGACTCGCTTTGCGCAGGGACTCCTGTGATACAGCAGTTTCCAGGGCAGTCTAAGGTTAGGATTCCCAGCGCCTTGCACCTGTAGGGCACACTGCTGCCTTAGGCTGGGGCCAGTGATAAACCCTTTGTTCACTCCTTTGCTTTAACCCCCTTCTCTGTGGGGTACCTCCCTGGATGGGCAGGTCTCTAGGGTGATTGGAGAGCCATCCCTAAAGGGCAGCGCTGGCCTTAGAATTTGTGGGGCCCAGGCCAAAGATAAATGTGGGGGACCTGGTGGCTCCTCCCCCTTGCAGGGGGTAGGCATCCTCCATGGAGCTCTCTACGTGGTCATGTTTGGGGCCCCGCTGGGAGGGAGTTGGGCCGCCTCACCCTACCCTGGTGAAAATGTGGCCCCTGGAAGTAGAGAAAAGAGTGGGGCCTGGGGCAGTCGCCCCAGGTTGCCCTGCAGTAAGGTCGGCCCTGCTTCAGGGGCAGCAGACATAAGAGAGAGATCACCCTCCCTCCCCACCCCAAGATATCTACCTAGATCAATAGCAAAGACCAGAAATGCTGCCTCTTTAGAACAAACCAAACTTTACCAGAAGGGGTAGCAATGAGAAGATCATGCCCAAAGAGTGTGGAGCCAAATTCTACAACAGGCTCCAAAACTCAATTTGGACTCCTCTATGGGCCCCTTGTGCTTCTACTTATGTTAAATAGTCTCTTAATTTAGGTCTGAAGCAAATTAGAACTGGCACAATAGAGAGGCAAAGGCAGACTGACTCATACATCCTGAGAAAAAGAGGCCATACCATAGGACTGGGGTTTCAACAGTGTGGTGGTACAAAATGTTACTAAACCACTCTCTGCCTGGATTGCCAGCACCAATATTGGAGCTCACAGAGCTATAATTGTCAGACTTTGGGATAGTGTGGGGATGGAGGCTGGTGTAATGTAGGGCTTTGCAGGGGTCAAGTATTTGTATTTGTACCTGTATTTGTGCTTTTAGTATTTTCATTTATTTGTATTTGTATCTTTACCTGTGTTCACGGCATTTCCCCCATCATTGCCAATGTGGAAAATGCAGTGAACACGAGTCCCTACGTATGGGCTATTTTGGTGCAGAAGTGCAGTACGGCTCTGCCAGTTTGGCAGGTCTATAAGGAAAGGAAAATGCAGTCAAAATTGCTGCTAAGTCCTCTACCAATTTAAAAAGGGGAGCACTGGTTTCAGGGGGAGTAGAGAATACAGCTAGCTTGGTGGGGAGGTTGTTAGCTTGGGGAGGGTGAAACAGTGTATGGGTCTGGCTCAGGATTGCTGGTCTGAGGGAGAGTGAGGCATGCAGCCTCCCCTAGCTTGGGGAAGGGGAGAATGGAAAATGGAGCTGGCTTATGGTGGGGTATTGCTGGCTTGGAGAAGGGGGAATGGGTCTGGTTTGGGGGATGACACTGGCTTGGGGGGAATGGGAGTAGGCTCAGGGGAGGTTGCTGACCTGGGGAGGGAGAATGGGACTAGCTCAGGGAGTGGGTTGCTGGCTTGCATGGTTCTGACTTGATGGGTAGTGGTTTCTGGCTCAGAGGGGAGTCATTGGCTTGTGGAACGTGGGATTCCCTAGGTGGTAATGGGACATGGGGCTGGCTTAGGGTGGTCACTGGCTTGTGGAAGAGGTTCTTGGCTTGGGGAGGGAGGAATGAGGGTGCCAAGGACTCACTATTTTTCCGTGCCTGGGCTGGGCTCTGCTGAGTTGGGCCTGGCTGCAGTGCTGGAGACTGTAGTTCTGAGACAGCAGCAGCCCCTGCAGGTGAGGAAGGCTCACTACAGGCTTCCCAAGCAGGCAGCTAAGCTGAAAGTCAGAGAGCAGCCCAAAAGTTGGGTATGTGCTGCAGTTTGGGGGATCCAGTTCAAGACATCTGATATTACGTTTTTGGGAAAAAGTTGGGTTCACTTGAAACCTGAATAAACAGCCCTAGTATTTGTGTTGCAAATATGGAAGACTAAAAGGGGTTTGTGGGGTTTATTTGTGTTTTATCGAAACCCCAATACACAGCCCTAGTGTAAAGTATAAATCAAAGTCCCTTAATTGTGATGGGGAGACACCAAAACAAAATAATACTTTTAAAAGCATGACAAATTCATTTAGCCACCCCTTCATAAAAGTGATTCCCCTCCCCTCTTTTTTTCCTTCTTTTTTTCCCTCTCTCCTATGTAAGGAGGTGAAGATGTACAAGGATAACGGGGGTGGGGAGAACAGAAGGAGGAACTGATCTGTTCAGAGTGAAGTATTAGTAATTTTCTATAATTTAATCAGACCAGATCCCAGAACAAGATAATGAGAACATGACCTACAAAGGAGGACTTTTTGGAAGTTAAAAGGCCTCTAGCATGAGGCTTCATAAGCCCATGTGATTTGTCATGATGAAGCACCATACAGAAGATTTTTTCCCACCCTTACTGAAAAGAAATTAAGACCCAGACACCAGTTCAGATGTGGATGAAGAGCTAATTTGGCTTATGCCTTGAATCCCTTTTGCTTTTAGAGTTTAGTTAAGCCACTCCAGAGACACTCTTGAAGAGTGTATTTTGTAAATAATGATGTTGTGACCTGTTTCTGCAATACCATTTTCTGCTGTCTAGTTTGCCAGGTGTAGTACTGTGATTCATACCATTTAGATATAATTGTACCAAACACTTTGTGGTGTATAGAAGCTGAAATATCTACTGTCATATTTCATAAGAAAATAATGTGCAAAACCCCAGACTTCAGAATACCTAACAGTACATGATGGACTCCAGTTTCCAGGCTTTCCCCCACTCTTCTTTTATGAGTGAAGCTTGTACTTTCATTCTAAGTTTGTAAATTACATTTTTATGATATAAAAGTATAGTACATGGCTAGATGCTGAACCAAAAGTCCTAGGAAGGTGGATATCATAATTCCCTAAAGCCTACTTTTACAGGGAATTTCTGCTGCTGCAAAATAGTTTAATAAATTAAAACTAAAACTTCAGCTTTATGCTGGTTTTATTTGCTGGACTGTAGTTTATTTTACAATTTTTTTTAGTGATACACACCTCCAGTTCTGAGATAACAATGGGGCTTTTTGTAGCTCTTTGTATTTGAACACTGATCCAGGGTCATAGTTAATGTAGTAAATCCAAAGTTTTTTTAAAAATTATTTAAGCTTCTTTGATGTATCTCTGTCACCATTAATAGGTTGACTTCCTCTTGGGTCAAGACACTGAAATTTTGGTACTTAATCCCAATCCCAGTCAGTTTTGACAGAAATACAGCCCCAGTCCTTATTTCCTCCTTTTCTGCCAGGGATTTCTTGCAACATGCGGTGATTTAATTGAATAAGCAGAATCCAGTTTTAAAACAAAGTATAACAAAATTTACTCCTTTTCTGTAGCAGTAGTTGAAATTTGATTGATTTTTTAAATTTTCAGAGAGGAAAATAATTTCTTCTTGGTAAAGGTGAAGGAAAAGGTGTACGTAGGAAGTGTAAGAAGAAGAAAGTACAGATCTTTAAAAAGTCATTTCCTCTCATCACTAACACTTAAAGGATAGGAGAATGGATAAAGCTGAGCAAGATTTACTTAACTGGCAGGCAAAAGGTATTCAGATAAGGCGCTAACTGTTGAGGTGGAGTGTTTGAAACTATCTGAAAAACCCCCAATGCATGACAGGATGAGAGCTGTGTGTGATCTAGTGCATTCTTTAAAATAAGTTACAAGTAATTTTCTAGTTTAAAAATGTGCAGAATATTTATAAATATTATAAATATTTATAAATAAATGTATTCAACAGTTAAAGTTAAAAAAGGTAACAAGTGGGCCAAATATCTGCCAGCATGGTGAAGTGAAGGTGACTGTTAGAACCAGAAAGATGTCTTTTAAAAATGGAAAGCTAGTTCTAATGAGGAAAATAGGAAAGAGCATAAGCACTGGCAAATGAGATGTAAAATGTTAATAAGGCAGGCCAAGAGAGAATTTGAAGAGAGACTCGCTAAAGAGGCAAAAACTGATGATAAAAACTTTAAAAAATAAATCAGAAGCAAGAGGCCTGCTAGAGGGTCAGTTGGGCCATTAGATGACCACAAGGTAAAAGGGGCGCTCAGGGAGGATAAGGCCATTGCAGAGAAGCTGAATTAATTCTTTGCTTCCGTCTTCACTGCAGAGGATGTTGAGGAGATACCCACGCCAGAACAGCTCTCATAGGTGATGAATCAGACGAGCTTTCACAAATCATGGTGAATCTCAAAGAGGTTCTAGAGCAAAACTGACAATTTAAATTGTAACAAATCACAGGGACCAGATGGTATACACCCCAGAGTTCTGAAGGAACTCAAATATGAAATTGCAGACTTTACTGGGGATGGGCGAACATGGTTCGGAAGTTCGGCCCGAACTCGGCCTGTTTGGACGACCGAACCCGAATCCAAACACACACAGACCGAACCGAACTCAATTCCGAACGTCGAAATGACCGAACAGTTCGGTCAGTTCGGATCGCCTTCGGGTGAGTTCAGGTGGCAAAAACGAGTGACTTGAAGCCGCTGGAGAAAGAAGAGAGGCCCCTCAGTGAGGCCCCATCCGGCTCCCTCTGGCCCCTGCCCCGCTCGCTCTGCATCTCCCCAAGCCGGCTGCAGCTGGCACTGAGCCGCTTCCAGATCGTACACGGACCGGGCTCCACGGCGGGGCCGGGCTGCTCCCTCTTGCAGGACGCCTTCCGGAGGTATTACGAGTACCTGTTTGGCTACACCAAATGGCAGAATCATGATCGGAAACCTCTTTCG
>QEPC01010935.1:1366451-1377233 GCA_003113815.1 Sphenodon punctatus
TTAGGGTGGGGGGTATGTTGTTTTTATATTGTGTTTTAATAGTGTTTTAAATTCTATTATTGCTGTTTTAAAATTGTTTTAATATGTTGTTAGCCACCCTGAGATGCTTTTAGCAGGATGGGGCGGCATACAAATTTTATTATAAATAAAATTTATTATAAATAAATGTTTGTACAGAATTGTGGAACCCTAATCCACTGCTCTTTTTCACCTTCCTGAAGGTTGTATTGTTCTAGACTCGCACAAAATGGAATAAGTAGCGTCCAGCTTAACGAAGCAACTAATTACAGTTCTTTGAGAGTACTGCCTCTGTCTATTCACACAGCTGGCCCACTTTCCCCACTGTGGCAGATTCTTTTTTCTCTCATTTTCATATGGCCCTGGGACTTAGCAGAAGGATGATTGCCTACTACATGGCATTTTGTTTTGCAGAGAAGGGGGCAGCAAGCTGTATGATGCGTGGTGATGGGCAGGCCTGACAAGACAGGGGAAATGGGGATACAATTGTACTGGGACCCCAACCAATTTTTTCTGAAGTAAAGCTTGGCATATACTGAGTGATTTAGGAGAGAACTGCAGCTAGGGCCTATGTGAATAAAGTACTGGTCTCTCTGAACATTGACTTGGCCATCTGCTAGGTGATGGCAAAGTGGGGGTATGGGAGGTAGGGGGTCCCCAGCTACCAGAATGTACTGAGACCCCAGATTTCCTGTTGATGGATCTGATGCTGGGGAAACATCAGAAGGGCAGTACAGAGGAGCAGAGGAAGTAATGCAGGGTTTCTTTGTACAGCTAAGCATCGCAGCCCCACACATCCAATACAATTATAGTATTATAATTTTGAATTCTACTTATTCTAAAAGCAAACTTTTTGGAAAAGTTATGACCTTGTATGCTCTATGTTTTGTTTTGATTTTCACATTTTTTAAAATTATACTTATCTTATTTGTGATAATCCTAAAATAATTTCATTGGTGGTAATAAAGTAATTCCTGCAAAAGGAATGCATTTTATGTCACCTATGTCACCTTCAACTATGATGACTATTAAATATTCCTATGTTAGGAGGTGGCCCGTACAACTTGCATTTGGACTCCTTGCTTAGGGTTAGGGTGGATAGGGAGGGACATCTTTCGAGTAGGGTGGATGTTTCCCATGGGGTGAGACAAGGATGTGTCCTTGCCCCCACCCTTTTCAATCATATCAATTATGTCCCCCCGTTGCTGGCTAGATCTAATTTTTTCCCACCGAAATTGGCTGACAGGCCGCTGGGCTGCCTGCTGTATGCAGACAACTTGGTGGTACTGTCACAAACTAAGGTGAGGTTGTCCAGGCAACTACAGGCGGTGGGAGTTTATTGTAAAGAGAATAATTTGGAGCTGAACTATGGGAAGTCTAAAGTTGTAGTCTTCTCTAATGAGAGAAAGATCTATCAGTGGGAGGTGGATGAAAATCAGATTCAGCAAGTCCCATATTTTAAATATTTGGGACTGTACTTCCATAAATCAGGGAAATGGACTGAACAATTGAAACGTGCAGCTTCTGCCACTAAGGGCCCCTCTTTGGCTTTGTCTAGGTACTTTTATGGAACAGGTAGGATGGCAGTAGATCTGGCGATCCAGGTCTTGAACGCTAAAGTACGGGCGGCTTTGCTCTACGGGGCAGAGCTTTGGGTTCCTTTGAGTAGTTATTCCCTAAATGGGATTCAGCATACATGTTTGCAGAGGCTGCTGAGAGCCCCGCGGGGCACCCTAGCGGCCGTGGTGCGGTTGGAGGTGGGTCAGCAAGACTGGGACTCAGTGGCATGGGGGCTTGTTCTGAAATTTTGGCTCCGCACTTTGCATGCCAGCCTGAGCGGTAGTGGCCTGGATGCTTATGCCTATAGGGATGCATTTAAGGTCCCCTGGTCCAATAGCATTAAAGAGTACCTGGGGAGGTTGGGGTTCTCTTTGGAATATGTCCTGGGTAAGCCCTTGGTAAGTATCCTTGGGGAGGTGTTGGGCCGCCTTAAGGATGTCACCAGACAGTCTGATCTGGTGGCTGTAAATGCGGCTTTGCACCTTTGAGATTATCATCTTTTTGTACCGGAACCAGGGTGCATGGCTGAATACCTTAGTGCTTCTATTTCCCAAAGGGCAAAATTTCTGCTGATGTGTGCAAGATTTAATGCCCTACCCTCTAGAGTGTTTGAGGGTAGGAGAGAGGGTGTTCCATTCTCAGAGAGGTTATGCCCCTTTGAGGGTATAACTGTGGAGACAGTACAGCATATCCTCTGTGAGTGCCATCTGTATGACGATGGCCGGGATAAATATCTGAGCTCTCTCCTACAAAATTTCCCGGGTAGGTCGGCCCATAGTTTGATGGTGCATGCCTTAACCAATCCGGCTTTTCTTCAATTAGTGGCTAAATTTTTAGTCTGTGCGAGCTCAACGAGGCAACTATTTCTGGAAGGTAAAGTTAGGGTTGAGTTATCTCAACTTGATTAAGGGTGAATAGGTTGCCTGTGTCTGTTGGTTATATTGTAATGATGGATCTTTTTTGTATTTTTGCTTCTTTTATCTTTTAGAGTTGTACGAAAACCTCAGGGCTTGTTTCCCGGTTTGTGTTTCTTTTGTATTCTCCTTTGTTCCTAATTTTATTTATATGGCTATAGCCATTGGCTCGGCCGAATAAACTTACTTTTGACTTTTTGAGGAGGTGGCCCATACCACCATGTCATGCTAGGCCTCAGCCTCTCTAGATTGGACACGACACTATTCTTTTGGTAATTTAAGCAGTTGTTTCTGGCAATGCACAGATCATCCTGTAAGAGGTATTGGATAATTTAGAGATGAAAACATTTACCCAAGAAGGATAAAAGTCAAAGAGGCAGATAATTGACCGATTCATCAACCTTAACGGATATTTTTTTTCTGATAACACTGTGGTAGCTATGGTAAATTTACTTCTGATTGCTTAAGGGGACAAATACTATATGATGTGTACAACATATAAGGACAATCCCTTCAAATGAACAGATGAAAAAGCAAGTAATCAGCCTGTGCCACTTTGGGCCCTAGACTGGCCCTTAGGCTACTAGCATATCCTGTGACTAGGTAAGTTTCTCTCCTCAGTTAATAATATAAATTGCTTTATTACCATTTCCAAGAGCCTTTAAAAGCAAATTTCACTCTTTTGGTTGGACATATGAGTTGGAACTTTGGCTGTTGCATGTCTTTCATGGACCTTGGAAATGAGCTGTAATTATGATTAGAGAACTCTTTAGGCTTATTGAAAATGGATTGTGTGTGACAGAGCATGCTTATATATTCTTCTTTCAGTCACTCCTCTTTGCTGTCAGAACTGACACTCACGACTTCCTCTTGTCCACCTTCCTTTCCAAATAGAAGAGAGACTGAAATCTGGTTGCCTTGACGACCCTGGCAGGTTTAAATGACTTGCTGCACTAAAAATGGTTATGCGCATCGAGGTGCATCGATGTTTTAATAATCTATAGCCTAAACAAATCATTTTAGTCTTGGCTGCTCTAAACTGCTCAGTAGATTGAAGTACAGCTGTGCTTACTCTAGCTGTAGGACTTTTGAGACTGCAGTGAGGCTTTCAGTGCATTTCTGGTAGTGAAGACACTCTTTGTTTCAGGTGGGAGTTAAGACAGATGTTGGGGCAGCCAGATATGGACAACGACAGGTTCTGCAAGTTGTGTGGTCCTTGATTAAGACAAATCAGATGTTGTTGACACTGTGTAGGTTAAATTAGCATGGCCTGAGGGGTGAGCTTTTGGTTTCTAGTTCTTATCTGCTGTAGCTTTAAATTAAGGGTAGATAGACTTGAGAAGAAGTGGGCAAATGGCAGTTCAGAAGCTGCATGCAGCTCTTGGCCACCTGTAGTACAGCTCTCACCAGAAGAGGCCTCTTGCCTCTTCAGCAAGTGAAGTTGTGCTGCCATTTTGGCTGCTGGAGCCTCCCGAGAGCTGTGAGAGCAGGGGCAGCATGCTTGGTGCTACTATTGCTGCTGCTCAAACCCACCAGACTGCCTAGAAGCCACCGCCTTGATGTGGGGAGGGGATTTGGGGGAAGCCATCCTCACCTGTCCACAGGATTGGGAGAAGCCAAAATTCATGTCATGCATCTTACATAAGAACTTACATAGTGCCATGCTGGGTCAGACCAATGATCAGTCAAGCCTAGCACCTGTCTCTGACAGTGGCCAATCTTGGTCGCTTGGAAGAAGTACCACAATGGGGTGATCCATTCCCCGTTGTTCACTCCCAGCTCCCGACAGAAAGAGGTTACATTCTCCAAACCTACCTGGCTAATAGCTGCTAATGGATCTATCCTCCAGAAACTTGTCCAACCTTTTTTTAAACACAGCTATATTACTGGCCTTGACCACATGTTCTGGCAACAAATTCCACAACTTAGTGGTGCGCTGAGTAAAAAACCCCTTTCTTTTATTTGTTTTAAATCTGCTACCTGTTAGTTTCATGGCGTGTTCCCTAGTTCCAGTACTATTTGAGAGGATAAATAACCATTCCCTATTAGCTTGTTCCACACCACTCATGATTTTATAAACCTCTATATCATATTCCCTCTCAGTCATCTCTTCTCGAAGCTGAAGAACCCCATCCTGTCCAGCCTGTCTTCATAGGGGAGCCATTCCATAACCCTTATCATTTTTGTTGCCTTTCTCTGTACCTTTTCTGTTTCTACTATATCTTTTTTGAGATGGGGTGACCAGAACTGCACACAATATTCCAGGTGTGGTTGCACCTTAGATTATTATAGAGGCATTATGATATTTTCAGTTTTATTCTCTATCTCTTTATGAATAATTCCTAAGATACTGTTTATTTTTTTGACGGATGCCGCACACTGAGCTGAGGATTTCAATGTATTGTCCACAATGACTCTAAGGTCCTTTCCTGAGTGGCAACTCCTAATTTACATCGTGCTTACACATGTCTGACGGCTGCGGGGGACTGGATGAGGGCGAGCCGTTATCCCGACAAGATGGAAGTGATGCTGGTGGGAGGGGCTGAGGGAGTGGTGGCACCCGTCATTGATGGGGTTCACCCTCTGTTGGTCCCTCAGGTCCATAGTCTTGGGGTACTTCTCAATTCGCAGACCTGCCTGGATGTCCAGGTGGTGGCTGTGGCGAGGAGCACGTTTTTCCAAATACATCTGGTGCAACGGCTTCAGCTGTGCGTCTCGGACTCTGACCTGGCCACCATCATCCATGCTTTCATCACCTCGAAATTGGACTACTGCAACATGCTCTATGTGGGACTACCCTTGGTGACGCACCGGAGACTGCAGCTAGTGCAGAACGCAGTGGCCCCTATCCTTACAGGGATGGGTTGCTGTGAGCACATTGCACCAGTGCTCCATTCTTTGCACTGGCTGCCTATAGTCTTCCAGGCCTGATTCAAGGTGTTGGTGCTGCCCTACACAGCCTACCTGCAGGATTGCCTCACTCCCTGGGTCCTGGATCAGCCTCTGCCATTGGCTGGGAGTGCCCTCCTCAAGGTCCCCATAGTATTTCGGGTGGTGACGATGGGGAAGGTGTTCTCAGTGGCTGCACCAAGGCTGTGGAGCTCCCTTCTGACTGACGCCTGCTTGGCCACAAACCTTTCCTCTTTTCGAAGACAGTGTAAGACCTGGCTGTTCCACCATGCTTTTGGTGAGGGAGATGTGCGATGGGGGGAGCGTTGGGAGGGAAGGTTTTAGCTCCACTTTTGGGTTTATTTTTATTGTTGCTTTTATATGGCTATTTATATAGTTGTTAATATGTTGTGAGCTGCCCAAAGCTGCTATAGCAGGAGGGAGCAGCTTAGAAATCCATTGAAATAAATAAATAAATTAGAACCTAGCATTGTGTACATAAAGTTTGGATTGTTTTCCCCCCATGTACATCACTTTGCACTTGTCCACATTAAATTTCATAAGCCATTTAGCTGCTCAGTCACCCAGTCTCGCAAGATCCCCCTGCAATTCTTCACAGTCAACTTGTGTTTTAACTACCTTGAATAACTTGGTGTTGTCTGCAAATTTGATCATCTCACTCCCTACTCCCCTTTCCAGATTGTAAATGAATACATTAAACAACACCGGTCCCAGTACAGATCCCCAGGGCACTCCACTCTTTACTTCTCTCCACTGTGAAAACTGACCATTTAGTCCTACTCTTTGTTTCCTTTCCTTTAACCAGTTATCAATCCACAATAGGACACTGCCTCCTATCCCATGACTTTTTAATTTCCTCAAGATTCTCTTATCAAACGCTTTCTGAAAATCCAGATACTTTAT
Organism: Sphenodon punctatus; assembly: GCA_003113815.1. Classification (NCBI taxonomy): domain Eukaryota; kingdom Metazoa; phylum Chordata; class Lepidosauria; order Sphenodontia; family Sphenodontidae; genus Sphenodon; species Sphenodon punctatus. The sequence continues at coordinate 1,372,757 of QEPC01010935.1, forward strand.
CAACCAGCTTCCCCTTATCCACATGCTTATTCACGCCCTCAAAAAATTCCAGTAGTTTAGTGAGGCATGACTTCCCTTTGCTAAATCCATGTTGACTCTTCCCCATTAAGCCATGTTTATCAATATACCCTGTAATTCTTTTTTTAATAATAGTTTCTACCATTTTGCTCATGACAGATGTCGTTTCCAGGCTCACTTCTGGAGCCCTTTTTAAATATCAGTGTTACATTCACTACCCTCCAATCATCCGGTACAGTGGCAGATTTTAGCAATAGCTTACAAGTTGGACTGCAGTTTCATATTTGAGTTCCTTTAGATCTGTGGGGAGGGTACCATCTGGTCCTGGTGATTTGTTACTATTAGTGTGTCAGTTTGCTCTAGAACCTCTTCCAGAGACACATTGATCTGTGGCAGCTCTTCCAGGAACTGTGGCTCTAAGGAATATGAAAGTTTTTGTTTTTAGCTCTTGAGCTTGGGAACTTTGCCCACAGAACCACAATCGCTACCTTACTCAGGGAACAAGCCTGCTTAATAGCAGCAGGAAACTGGGCAGAGCAACTCTCCCAGCCCTTGTCCTCTGGTCTGTCTGTCTGTCCTCTAGCTAGCCCTTCCCCACAGCATTGCCTCTCGTCTCCCAGCCCGCATCCTGACTCTGATCCTGTGGCCCAATCCCAGTGTTTCCCCACATCCGCCCATTCTCCTGGACTAGACACTCTCTTGCACCTAAAAAATTTAGATTAGAGAAAATAATTTGCAGAAACAGCCCATCTTGTTAAGCATCCAGCCCACTCTAACTTTCTGGGCACTGCCAAGAGCCAGGTGTTAAACCCTCAATCCTAGGGCTTCTGGAGTAACAGCAGCACCTGGCTCCACAGAGCCACGAGGGCTGCCTGATTCAGCCTGGCCCTGTTCACTAGGGTTGCCACCTATGCAAATTTTAAAGGAACACTTAGAAAAATACATGTTTCAGGGTCTGCAACAGTACCTTAGGCACCAATGCAGGCCCTTCAACATGCATTTTTCATAAGTGTTCCTTAAAAATGTGCATAGGTGGCAACCCTACTGTTCACACACCTCAGCTATAGCCCCTGGCCACATCTCCTCCAGCTTGTTTCAGTCCTTGCCGTGCCTCCCAGCTTCCTGGTTGGCTGCCACCAGCATATAAACCTACCTAATCCAGCAGGAAGCTGAGCAGAGCAACTCTCGCAGCCCTTCCCCTCAGCATTGCCTCTTGTCTACCATCCCCAGAGGGTGGGGATCTGCATCCGTAACACCCCCATCCATCTTTACTTTCCCAGCTCACCAGGGCCCTGGTGGCTTGCATGTACTTACTGGTCTGGGACTAGGCCTTGGATGATGGAGACGAGGATCCCTGCCAGCCTGCACTGCTTGGGGCCTGCCAGGAGTGCCAACAGGCCCCACAGGCACGCTGCCTGGTGGTGTGCTGCCAGCACATTGCAACTGTCTGAGGCCTAGTCCTGGGCCAGCTTCCTCAGTGTGGCGTGCTGCTGAGCATATATAAAACAGCTGCCAGGGCTATTTTGCACATGCACAGCCCTTTTCCAAAATGACACTGGTAGCGTCAACACCAGTGCCCACCAGTGCCAGCATCATTTTGGAAAAGAGCTGTGCATGTGTAAAATGGCCCTGGCGGCTGTTTTATATATGACTGCTCAGCAGCGCACCACAGCAGGGAGGCCTGCCCGGGACTAGGCCTCAGACAGCTGCACCACTCTGCGCATCCAGGGCATGTCCAAGCCTTTCCAGTGCTTCATCCCTAACCGTAGGGAATTCACTCCATCCCTCACCCTTCACAGTGTCTGAGCTTTGGCTCCCTCTAAAAAAGCCACCATACATGCTGTTTGCTCCTCAGGTAATAGCTCATTCAGTCATCTGCATCTGCAGCGGGCCACAGAGCTCTGCCCAGGTGTGGCATCCAGTTTACAAACTCAAACTAAAGCCAAGGCCCCATGTTCACTGCATTTCTCCCTGTTGCTATCAATGGGGAAAATGCAGTAAACACTGGTCCCTGACTAAAGCATACAGTTCCAAGATTGTAAACCCTAGGGCAGGGACTGTGTCTATTCAATTACTTTGTAAAGCACCAGGTACATTGCTGGCACTATATAAACATTTGCTAATAATAATAATAAGTCACTTTCTTGCATCCCTTCTTCCATGGCTCATCTTACAAGTATGCTACCCCAGCCTAGAAGCAACTCTCATCAGGTCCCTTGCTCTAGGAATTACCTCCAGATCTAGTTCCCCTGCCAAAACACATATCCCCTCTCTGTTGCTTTCTGTAGCTAAGCTTTGTGCTCCACCTTAAATGAGCAGGGCTTCTGATCACCTGACCAGCCCTCATGCTATCATGTTCCCAATTAACTCAGCTGCTCAAACCCTTTAAGGAGCCAGGTTACTGGGGCCAGAGATTTCATGGAGTAGCTGCAGCTGCAGTTGAAGTACTCCAGCTCATCCTGAAACACTAATGTAGGGTTGGGGAACCTCAGGCCTGGGGGCCTCATGTGAACCTTTCCAGTGTTTATATTTGGCCCCTGAAAGCACTGCAAAACTGGTCTCAGGGTAAGGAAGTAAAGAGGAAGGCATGCACACAAGGATAGGGGATAAGTCTATGGCCGAAATCCATGATCTGGGTCCTTCTCTTCCTGGGCATATGCATTAAACACTTCCACCACCAATTTCTATGCAGCTCTTAGAGCTTGTACTAACTTTCTAAGTGGCCCCTGGGAGGGAAAAGGTTCCTGACCCCTGTATTAACATTTTCATGGCTTTTTATTCTAACTACATGGCCAGAGCTTGTTCTGGTCCTATGAACCCTTGCCTTTACTACTTCTGTCTGACCTTCCTGACATCCATATTGCCCTACTTCCACCAAAAGGCAGTCGCAAAAACCATCTCTCCTGCCTGCTGTTTTAATGTGTATTGGTGCTGATGAAACTATTTCTAACATTTGATTTTGATCAGAACTGTCTTGTGTGTTTGTTTGGCTTTCCTTCAGCCTTCAGAAACGAAGTCTGTTTAAACCATGGCATATGTAGGATCCATACTCTTAAGCAAACATGGAAAATATGCATAGGCTAAACTCATCCAGCATAATTTCAGGTCATCAGTATTTGCCTTTAAATCTGACTTATTTTCAGTGCTAAAGTAGACTGTTCACTGTGCTTTATGAAGGAGAAAAGCAAATGGGAGGGTTCAGCACTTTTACTCTTGCACTGATTTGTGAATCTATCAAAACTTGCTTAATACTGGACCAGAACAATGTCCTCTGTCCCTTCTCTCACCCTTCCACGCCTTCCCTGCTCCCCTAAGTGCCTTCGTCCCTTCTCACTTGCTGCCCCCCATGTCTGGAACTCCCTCCCTGTCCACATCCACCTTGCCCCCTCCCTTCATACCTTCTCTCCTTAAAACTCACCTCTTTCGCTCTGCTCTGTCTGACTCTATCCTGCTGAGCCACTATTTAGGTATTTAGTTATATTTTTGACTGTGTTAGCAAATTATTTAGGTCATACTTTGAGTGACTTTGTTTATTTAGGGGTATGATCCTTGGAAAGGATGTCTTTGTAGGATTGTCTTTGTAAGGTTCATGGGAATGTATATGTAAACTTCAGTATGTAAGAAGTTATATAAAAGCAGCACAAAAGTGCAACAATAACATAGGAACACATGTGGCTATGGTATTATTTGATGGCGAATGGGCCTCTTAGTCCTATACTGTGATATAATAGGTTAGGTAAAACCAGTAATGCAAAAACTAGAAGGAAGACTGATATTGGAGACTGTCTTGGAAAGAGTAAAATGTTAACAAGCAGAGAGACAGGAGGCAAGTAAATGCAAACACCCAGTGTTGATCTTAGAGGGAAACAGAGTGGCTTTTCCAGCCAACACAGCAGGTTGGGGAAGAACTATTGACCATTGTCATGTAGAGATCCAGAGGGTGTGAATACACTCCTCCTCCTGTGGACAAAGACCCAGCAGACTAGATCCTATAAGGGCTACAGGTGATGATGAAGCATAATAACTTAGGAGGCAACCCTTTCACACTCTCACAGATGTTTAAAAAAAAGGCAAATTGCAAAGAGCTGGACAACCAGTACTACACATGTTGTTTCTCTCTCAACATGGGTTCATGGACATAATCACAGCCCTTTGATACTTGACAAGAAAGATACTTGAAAACAGTGCATAGCTAATCAGATTAAAGGTAGAGATGCCAACCCAAATCCTGCTGCTACTGAGGTCAGTGGAAATTTCCTCAAAATTTAACCAACATTATCGTTTGCAACATCAGGCCATTTTCACATGGATGGGGACGGGTGTGCTCGTGCGGTGGATGAAGGTGTGTGTGTGTGTGTGTCCCTTTACATATACACACACACACCCATCTCCACCCACGGTGCCTCCTCTGGTTTTCCGGATGGCCCCATGGGTGGAGATGGGTGGGTGATGGGTAGAG
>QEPC01010935.1:1380281-1395081 GCA_003113815.1 Sphenodon punctatus
GGGGGGGTTCGCCCTCCTATAGCTCAGCAGGTTCGGAGTTTGGGGGTGATTCTGGGTGCAGATCTCCGCCTGGAGCGACAGGTGGAGGTAGTGGCGAAGGCCGCCTTCCGCCAGTTATATCTGGTGCGGAGGCTGCGTCCGTACGTCTCCAGCCTGGACCTGGCCTCCCCTATCCATGCCTTCGTCACCTCAAGGCTGGACTACTGCAATGCACTCTACATGGGGCTGCCCTTGTTCCTGGTTCGGAGGCTGCAGCTAGTGCAGAATGTGGCAGCCCATCTCCTGTCGGGGACGGGCTGTTAGGAGCATGTAAAACCCGTGCTCCGGACTTTGCACTGGCTGCCAATAGTGTGCCGAGCCCGGTTCAAGGTATTGGTGTTAATCTATAAGGCCCTTCACGGTCTGGGCCCCTCATACCTCAGGGACTGCCTTGCCCTCCGCACCCCAGAGTGGCTCCTTTGGTCTGCTGGGGGTGCCTTCCTGGAGGTCCCCCGTGTTAAGTGGGGGGTCACAATGGAGACGGCATTCTTGGTGGCTGGGCCGCACCTCTGGAATTCCCTCCTGGAGGAAGCTCGCCTGGCCCCAAGCCTTTTAACATTCCGGCGAATTTGCAAGACCTGGTTGTTCGTGCAGGCCTTGGGAGGGGTGGGGAGGAAGGTTAGGTTTTTTTTTATCCCCCGTCACTCTATTTATTGTATTTTTATATTATCTTGGCCTGTTTTCGTGGTGTGTTTTTTAGGAGTGTTTTAAAATATTTTTATAATTGTCTTTTATATTTGTTAGCCACCCCGAGCTGTTTGCAGGAGGGGCGGGATATAAGTTGATAAAAATAAATAAATAAATATATAAAATAAAATAAGTGATGAGAGGCACACCGAGTTTATATTTCTTAACTGCACTCCCTTTATTTTCCTGAAAGCCTCCTTAGATGCACTCCTGACTTTGACTCAGTCTAAACTGATACCAAACTAACTGTCTAGACTTGTGTATTCTGTTTTATATATTCCAACTCTGGGTGTTTCACACTGTCGCAAGCCTTCGTTCAGAATTCTGTCAGGAAAACTTCAAGTTCTTGCAGCCATGGCCAGTATGCCTTTCACGAACTCCATCTAGTGAAAAGACTACGATCCATTTTTTTCAGATACGGACCTGGCCATGGTCATCCATGCGATCATTGCCTCGAGGTTAGACTGCTGCAATGCACTCTGTGGGGCTGCCCTTAAAGTCCGTTCAGGACCTGCAGTTGGTACAGAATGTGGTGGCCCACCTATTGATGGGGGTGGGTTACACCTGTGCTTTGGTGTCTCCACTGACTACCAATAGCATTCCAGGCACAATTCAAGGTGCTGGTTTTGACCTTTTAAAGCCTGGTTTGGGTTCCATATCTCTGAAAGACCATCTGTCCTACCATGTCCCATCGCAGCCCCTATAGTTGGTCGGGGGGACCCTCTTGCGGGTTCCGTCTGTTACCCTTGTCCATGGGACGAGGGTGTGGAGGAGGGCGTTCTCAGTTGCTGTCCCTGTCTTGTGGAACTCCCTTCCCCAGGAGCTTCGCTTGAACCCGAGCCTGGGCATCTTTCAGAGGTGGTGTAAAACATTTTTATTTAGAAAAGCATTTGGCGGGTGGGGATAGGGGTTGGGTGGAGTTTTGGGTAGGGTTCGGGGGGTGGGGAGTCTGGCAGGAGGGTGGGAACTTTTATTGTTTGAATTTTATTATTGATGTGTTATGAATTATGAGCTGCCCTGAGCCTCTATGGGAAGGGCATCCTATAAATGTGAACCAATAATAAGTAAATAAACTAAATTTCAAGGTGCTGGTTTTGACCTATAAAGCACTAAATGGCCTGAGCCCTACATATCTAAAGGACCACCTCTCCCCTTATGTCCCTCTGTGGCCTCTAAGATCATTCAAGTGCTCTAAATATCTAAAATATTGAAGAATTTACTTAACATTAAAAATGCATACGTATGTTCTGCTCTGCTTTGGGAATAAATGTTTTCTTTTTGGTTTCCTGCAGATGGTACCAGACAGGAAGAAGTAGAAGGTGAACTTAGTGAAGAAGAACATTGGTTTGCAAACTCTTCGGAGACCCCATCGGAAGCATCGTATGGAGAAGTCCAGGAAAACTTTAAGTTATCTCTTGAGGATCGGCTCCAAGAGCAGTCCACTTCCCCGGACACTTCCCTGGGGAGTGCTACCCCTAGAAGCAGCACCCTGGAACTGGCAGCCATTGAGAATGAGGCTTTAAGGGATGCATTACAGAGTAAAGAACATCTTTCTCCTGGAGTGTCTGTGTGTGACGATGATGTGTCTAGTCCAAATAAACCACTGAGCAGCAATCTGAGAAGGCTGCTGGAGGCTGGTTCTCTCAAGCTGGACAATGCTGTTACTGCTGTCAATGGCAGGGTTGAATCCCCTGTAAATCTTGCTTCAAACCTCTCCTTCTCTCCACCTACTCATCATGCTCAGCAGCTAAGTGTCCTTGCTAGAAAGCTTGCTGAGAAACAAGAACAAAATGACCAGTACAATGCAAGTAATCGGTTTATATGGAATCAAGGTAAATGGTTGCCAAATTCCACCTCTCCTTGTTGTTTGTCCCCAGACTCGGCTATCCTGAAACTGAAAGCTGCGGCCAATGCAGTTCTTCAGGACAAGTCACTTTCACGGACTGAAGATACGATAAGATTTGAATCCTTTTCTTCACCATTTAGTTCACAGTCTGCCAGCTCCACCTTAGCAGCTTTATCAAAGAAAGTCAGTGAAAGAAGCATGACTCCTGGGCAGGACCACCCACCTCCAGCCAGTTCTTTCCTTTCCCTTGCCTCCATGACCTCTTCAGCTGCCCTGCTCAAAGAGGTTGCTGCAAGGGCTGCAGGCGGTCTCTTGGCTGAGAAGAAAAAGTCACTGGTTACAGAGGATCCCCTGCAGCTTTCAGAAATGAAGCAAGAGAAAGCAACTCCACCACAGTCTTTGGAATTACTGTTACTTCCAGTCCCTAAAGGAAGAGTTTCTAAACCCACCAATCCAGGTACGTTCATCTACCCAGTGAGTTATATATGTTCTGGAGTAGATTTATTTACATCCTCTTCTGTACTTATTGAGGATGTGAGGGGGGAAAATACTAGTAAGCAATAGGCTGTCTTTTAAAATACTATATGTAGTACGTACTAGACCAAACCTTTCCATATTTGAAAGGTAATGCGTGTACACTTCAGTACTTTTTGTGTTCCATACAAATCTTTTCTTTTTCCGCATCAAGTTCAGAATAGGTCCATGCAAGAAATATTTAATGGGGAAGATCAAATAATCTTTGTCAAGGGAGCTCATGGTATCAGTGAACAAGTACAAACCAATGCTTTTGAAATATTGGACAAGGGAGAATTCTCCCTCCTGCTGGATTGATCACAAATGTACTTTTGTGTAATCGCTTACTACCCTGTCCTAATTTACTGGAGTATATTATGATGTTGCCACTTTTCATTAAAAATTTCTGCAGAAGCATGAAGAAATCTCACATGTTCATTATTTTACAATGCTTTATCATAAAAAGTAGAAGAAAATGAACAGCAGTTTCCTAATTCTGCTCAACAAAACCTCCTTTATCCTTCTGCCTGCCACCCCTAGTTCTGCCGGCTTTCTATGGTATAAGCCTACAAGGAATATAAATAAATAATATTCCTAACCACAGTTTGCTGGGAATCTGGAACCCTTGGAGAATTTTATAATTTCAGTCATCTAAATATGAAATTTATGTTGTGCATTCAAAATTCTTTAAAAATTGTATCACATGGTGATGTTTCTGTGGAAGGTATAGAGGATCTAGATGTGTAGAGGAACAATGAAGTTCTGCTAGATGTGATTAGGAAGTAGGTCACGTGTCTTCACATCAAAGGCCCAGGTTAGAGAAATTGTATCACATGGTGATGTTTCTGTGGAAGGTATAGAGGATCTAGATGTGTAGAGGAACAATGAAGTTCTGCTAGATGTGATTAGGAAGTAGGTCACGTGTCTTCACATCAAAGGCCCAGGTTAGAGAAAGGGTCAACAGAACGGGATTCAGATATATGAAGTACACTGGAACATTCCAAAAATGTTCAAAATTATCTATTTACTGAATGAGGAAAAAGTGTTCTGATTATTATTTGATTACTGTGAGGAGAAGGAGCAATGCATAAAATAATTATTTTCTTCATTGCAGTAAAATTCAAATTCCGTATGCTTAGAAATTGTGACTTGTGGAGTCTGTCTCTGTTGCTTGGACAAGGGGGAACCCTGAGTTAGTATATGAAGTACCAGCAGTTCATATATTAGTTTTGTCAGAGTGAAATTTCTAGTAACTGTAACTCTGCTTCCTTAGAGTCTAGCAAGCATTGCTACAGAAAGGTGACAGTTGGGGTGCATTTCCTCAGGGGCCTAGGTTTATCATTTACTTATTTAAAAATACACATACAATCAGTATCCCATTTGAAAGTGTATCATCAGTTTATATACGTGGGGAGTTCATCAACCTCTCAGTTGGCATTTAAGTAAACAAAACCCATTCATATTGAAGTTACTTTTCTTATACTAACTTTTCATTAATCTTTGGCTTAAAAATTAGACGAAGATGAGAGATTAAGAAAAGCTCTGTACTAGGGTATTTGGTTACTGAAAAAATTGGTGCTCTAACTCTCTGATGTAGGGAAGTGCTGCTTGCAGAAAGAGGTCACTGTTGTACATCTTTTGAGCTGTAGAAAGTTGTAGAAAGCTGTAAAACTGCAGCTAAATAAAGAAGTTTGTGTATATTTTCTACAAAAATAAATTTCACACGTTCCTCTGATACTTCTTGTAGCCACAGTTTTATGACACTTAAAACATAATGAAATATTTCATTTTATAATGTTTTTGTCTTTTTGTGTAGACCTTCTGCTCCAGAAGTCATACCTCTTGTCCTGATGCCTTTTTGAGAAAAGAGATATATTACTGGCATGAATGTGTAATCTTCTCCATGTGCTGTATTAGTCAAGAGTGGTCAGTTTGCTTTGTTATATGGTTCTACTTTCAATACCAATGCTTTTGGTTCTGGTATCAGCTGCTTTTCATGGTCAGTGAAATTAACTAGATACTGGCAAGTAAGGAGGCAGCAGCAGTGCCCAGAGAATCATAATAATGAAATAACCTAGGCCTGGGAAGTGTTCATCCGCCATATATTGAAAATGAGTTCATTGACATTTTAATGTGCCATGCTGACTTCATCAAAGTCAATGGAAAAACGCTAATTGATTTCAGTGGAGTGAGGATCATACCCATAGTGTATAAGGAACTATACCAGATCAAGCTGTGGTCCTGCTAAATCTCATATACTGATCATGGTAAAGCCCGATTATTATTTGGATTGGGAAGGCCCAAATAAAACTCAGCATGCAGGAAGAGATTATGATGTCCCACAGTACTTGAACCCTGGCCCCTGGGTCTTCACCACAGAAGAGCTACACCCAGCACCTGCTCCTCCAGGTTGTAAGACTTGACCTTGGGTGGACTGAGCAATGCACACACACCCCCCTCTCCCCCCAGCTCCCATTGGCTGGTCACAGTATACACTATAAATGAGCTGGCATGTCAAGAAGTAGTGGGTGTCTGAGCAATCACAAGGCTTGCTGGCTACTGCTGCAGACTCCCTTACTCCATGTCCCAGCTCTGCTCCATCCAGACTGACTTCCTGGTTTTGACCTCCAAACCTTAGACCTCAGAGCCACTGACCCCCTGCTCTTGACGTTGGTGTTGGACCCTTTGAAACCTGAACGGACTGGACTTTGACCCCTGTGGTGGTTGGTTGTCTCCTCACACACCTGGGCAAAGCCCACCCAGGATCCAGGGAGTCCGGCTTGTTAACCTCTCTCTTGTCTGGAGGGAGGGACTCCTCTGATTTGGCCTTTTGGATGTGGTCAAAACCCATTCAACAGGTTTTAGACTTGGGCGGAGAGAACTGTTGGGCAGCTGAAGCAGGGTCAAACTGACTTGAGTTGGGGTCAGACACTGGAAGAGAAGGCTGGTGTGCAGCTTGGCGGGAGCTATATCAGCCCTGGAATGGACTCTTTGCTGGGTGAGCTGAGAACACTGGGGAGAAGAATGGGGAACCTCCCACCCAGAGACCGAGAACTGTATTTTTTATTTTACTTATTTATTTAATAAATTTCTACCCCGCCCCTCCTGCAACGCAGCTCGGGGCGGCTTCCAACATTAAAATCATAAAAATACAATAAAATACAAAATGTTTAAAAACCTTAAATATGAAATATAAATATAACTCACAGGGCCAGACAAAAACCAACACAAATGGGTAGGGGACTAAACACCCCCCTCCCCGCCCTCCCTCCCAAAGGCCTGGGCAAACAGCCAGGTCTTACAGTTCCGCCGAAATGTTAAAAGGCTTGGGGCCAGGCGAGCTTCCTCCGGAAGGGAGTTCCACAGCTGTATGACCTTTCTTGTATTTCTCTGTACCTAGATTGTTCTCTGGCATTCCCTTCCCTTAAGTTTAAGCTGACCCGGGTTGGTCTGAGTTATTGCTCCAGGGGGTTTGTGCCCAGGGAAGGGGTGATTTCACAACCAGTGCCTGTGCTACCTGAAGGGACAACCCTCCATGTGGATACACTTCCAGGAGCTTTCCCAGAAAAAAAAAAAGGGGGGGGGGGTTTTGCCACCCAGAGAGAGCGGAGATAAGCCAAAGGAAAGAGCAAAGGGTCTGCTGCTGGCCCCAGTCTAGAGTAGCAGGTGTCCCACGAGTGTAAGGCACTGGGGACTCTAGCCCTAGGCTGCCCTGACGTTTCATCTCCGGCTCTAGGGGTGAGCAGCCGTCTTCGGGAGCCCCTTGTAAAATAAGCCCTTGAAGCCTAGTAAGCCAGCAGGGTCAGGTGGGAGCATACCCCTATGTCAGCATCTCAGGTCTGGGCAGGGGAGTATCCATGGAGACCGTGACAACCTCATCCTTGGATCACCATGTGAGTTGCTGCTTATACCAGACTGATCTATTGGCTCCTGACCCCAGCTTGGTCCCTGACAATGGCCTTGGGCAAGCTCCGGGCAGTGCCCTCCAGTAGCTACAAGCATGCTGAGTGCTCTAGCTCCCAAGCCAGGCCCTGATAGAGATGGAGGTAGAATCGTCTAAAGCCACCATTTCAGTATGGTGTCATGGGCTATTTTAACATCAGAGATGTTGCCTTTTGTATGAAATTTCCAACAAAATCCTGATCAGCCACTTAAGACCCTCTGCTGCTTTTCCATGGAATTCTGGTTCCTGGACCCTGAACCAGTTACTATTTAAGGCAATAGTATTTTGTCTATAACAGTTACATTCTTTCTAGTCTTTCAGTTGGATACAGCGGGCTTCATTCTGCTCTCACTTATACAAGGTGCACACAATTCTTGCTCTATTGAATTCAATGGAGTTGCTCCTAATTTTACACAAGTCTGAATAACTGGTGAATCAGGCCTAGTAATATCTACTTCTTGTGCTAAAATGTTGCGTGCTGCCTTTATGGTCTGTATATTATACAGAACTTTCTTGCTGTATTGTGGACAGACAATTCTTGTATTTTGGGGATTCTCAAACCTATTCACAGTGTGAGCACAACATAATGCAGGATTTGTCTTTTGGTTAATCTGCTCTCTAGTTAGTGATTACTGCCTTTTATGAAAAGGCATGCTATTATTTTTATTTCTCCCATATATTTGATATATACAGTGAAATTCAGAACTGGAGTGAGAAGTTGCAGTTTGTACGTTGAGTCTAAATAGCTTTCCAAAATGCAGTGGTGAAGCAATTCAGCCATTTGTTGAATGTGACCAAGAACTTCAAATTTCTAAACAAGTGAAAGTTTCTCTTGTAGCATTGTTGATTATACCAGTAAATATTATATAATCAGGTGAATTTTATTCTAATAAGAACTGGACCCCAGGAAGTTGCAAAATCATTCTGCAGGCTTTATCAGGTGGTTCCTAATCTCAATAAATGTTGACATTTGAGTCCATGCAAGTAGAAAATAGCTGATGAATACCTTAGATAGCAAGTTGAAATATTCTGGAAGTACTTCTAAATAGAATGAGAAATATTGCTGACTTCTGAAGATTAAAAAATGATCCAAGTTCCCTCTGCACTTTAAAGGGTGTTCTCTTTCCACGGTAATGCTAGAACATTTCTCAAAACAGACACAGGCTTTTGCAATGAGATCTCAGATGGTTGGTTGAATCAAGTCAGACAAGAAGCAAGGATTTTCTCTTAGCTTGATTATCTCATTTTCAGTAAATAAACTTTATATGGACATGACAAATAAAAAAATCTTTGACTTGGTTGTATCTCTTCCTATAGTGACTGATATCGTACAAAATAGCGTCTAGGAGGGCAGTAAATTTAATGTGCTAGCATAACCTGAGGAACAGAAAAAAGAAAAGAAAAATCTTATGACCCCAAGGACCTCAATGTCTAAAATGGCAGCAGTCTCTGCTTAAGCCATAACTAAACAGGTTCAACAGCAGTTTTTCAGAAATTATTTGCACCACTAAAGTTGAGCATGTTAACTTTACAGTGCCAGCATGGGTTTTTTGTTTGTCTTTTTCCCAAGCAGGAAAATTTAATAATAATTTTTGTTAATAATTTAATATTTAATAATTTGTTTGTTTTCAGGATCATTCAAATATTAAATTTTCAAAAGCAAGAATTAAACGTCTTCCTCATTAAACTGGTCGCTAAGGGGAAATTTGGCTACAGGATGACATTTGCATACATCTAAACATTTCAAATGCTTAAAGAAGGACAGAAGCTATGCCGTAGGCTCAATTAATGCAAAAAAAGTCCTCTTCCAACAATACGAAATGCTCTTGCAATTACAAGAATACTACCAGGTTTCCATCAATGCAAAAATGTTACCCACAATAATTTGAGCAAAATGGACTTCCTAATTTACACATTAGTATGTGCTGATTTGTATAATCAGAGTTGAAATAGCTTATTGCCTAAGACTGAGTCTGGCGGGGCGGGGGGGGAGTTTTTGGGGGCTTTTTTTTTTTTTTTTTTAAAAAAAAAATTTTTACAAAGAGCTCAATCACACCCTTTTAATATCCCCTTCATATAAATCACACTTGAATCCCTGCCCTTCAGATTTCTTTTTCAGAGCTCTTCCACTAAAGCTACAAAAGGAACAGCAGCTTTCAGTTTTTAATTCAGCCCTTAAAGAAATACTTTGCATATTGCCAACTTGTTAAATATCTACTCATCAGAATGCTACAGCAGCACTACCTGAATTGTTCAGCTTTGAGTCTACCATATTATTAAACTGAAGGCTAGACTGGCTGTCTATGGCCTTTTTTCCATGAGACGCCCCCACGCAATGCACACGTGGGTCTATGGCCTTTTTTCCATGAGACGCCCCCACGCAATGCACACGTGGGTGCCTGCAGCAGACGGTGAGTGCTGGTGTCTGCGCACTCCCGCACAACACCCATTGCCCACAAATGGAGCAACCGGTGAAAACGGAGGTGGTTCCGTGCATATAGATGGGTGGAGATGGGTGTGAACTCATGTAACGGTCTCCCATGGGCTGCCCCCATACCACGGAGCACGCCCCCCCTCCCCCACCACGGCCTGTTTAAAAAGGGTCTTTATCAGAACTATTGGGAGGTTTGTGTGTGTTATAAGCATCCAAAATTGTGCAGCCTTACGTAGGGACATGTAGGCCAGATTAAGATGCAGAGCCGCCGCTACTGTGAGAAGTGTGCTTGGGACTTTAACCTGAAACTTAGGCTATGGTTTTCATGAGGAAGGGAGGATAATCACTCTAAGGATATAGGGATATAAAGAGGATAAAAAATAGTTTCTATAAGTCCATAATGTGTGTTGCACATGAAATTCAGAAGTTGAAAAGTGATATTTGAGTATTCTACTAGTTGCTATAAAGGACCTCTCTCTCTCTCTCTCTCTCTCTCTTTTCCCCCCCTTCTTCTCCCAATAAGTTCCAGAAGAAGAAGGAGGGAAGCCTTTCCAATGTCCAATCTGTGGTCTGGTTATAAAAAGGAAGAGTTACTGGAAACGACATATGGTGATTCACACAGGTTTAAAAAGTCATCAGTGTCCACTCTGTCCATTTCGCTGTGCACGCAAGGACAATCTCAAATCACACATGAAGGTAAGGCCTTGTATCTATTGATAATGAGGAGATTGGGTCAACAACATTGAGGCTGCTTGCACACAAGACTGGAAATACCATGAGCTGAAGTCATGGCAGGGGGATCACGTGAAGCCCCGCTTATGTGCACAGGGTTTTTCATGTGATTAGCCCATATCTGCTGGGTCTCCTGTCACTGAAATTACAGAAGATATGGGCTAATCACATAAAAAATCCTGTGAACATGAGCGGGGCTTCACGTAATCCCCCTGCCATGATTTCCACTTGCAGCAGCTCCCTGCCTCTTCCTGTCTCATGTGCAGGTGGCCTAAAACTTAAAGGATGTTATCTGCTTCAAAACGTGTTTACAAAAAGCAACTAATTTCCATTCTTGTGCTACTAGTAACTTTTTATTCTTAAAAGTGAAAGAGTAAAGCCTGAAAATAAGTAAGTTTGAAACTTCTGTTTGTTTACCTTTTCCATTTTTTACATCTTGAACAATGAGTACAGACTAATTGGTTTTGTTTCTAGTGAATACTGTATAGTGGTTCTTGAGAGCATTTAAAACAAATTATGAGTTTCAAGAGTAAACCGTGTTTAAAAAATAATGAAAATGTTTATTTTTATTTTAAAATAATGTACAATGTTTCAATTCTAAGCTATTCAAATGAAATTGTTGAGAGTAAACAAACTCAATAAAGTTAGTAAAAAATGCATACACACTATGCTGTGAGGTTTGTTTTAATGAATAGACACCCCATCATGAAGTGGAGATGGGCCTTGACTTTGAGAGAGAGAAAGAGAGAGAGAGTTTTTACTTTTAAATCTCTTTAATAAAATCTGAACACTTAAGAATATTTTAAAAATTAGAAATGTTTTAAAATATCTCCAAATAAAGGGATAGAATAGCTAAGAAATAGGAAAAGAACATTCCAAACTACCAGAGCCTGAAAATTTACGTTTTCTGCTTTTCGGGTTGCCATTTTTGCCTGGCCCAAGATAAAATTTGCCAAATTTA
This sequence comes from Sphenodon punctatus, assembly GCA_003113815.1. NCBI lineage: Eukaryota > Metazoa > Chordata > Lepidosauria > Sphenodontia > Sphenodontidae > Sphenodon > Sphenodon punctatus. The sequence continues at coordinate 1,391,437 of QEPC01010935.1, forward strand.
TGGCATGTCTGTTTGCAGACCTGTGTTTTAATGGTAATTGATGAGAAGAATCCAGGCATGGCATTTGAAAGGTGTTCTGAATTACACCAAGTACTGGTTGCAACTGGGAGCAGGTAAAAAATATATATGAAAAATCCATCTCCACTTCATGGAGCTATCGGGAATCAAAAGGTGAAAAAACACATTCATAGCAATAATCTCACAGAGAATTCTACTCGAACTCACCTGTCCCCTTCACAAGTACAAGTATATGTGCAGTTTGCCAACCTGGATGGATGGAGTCCTCTACCATCAGTTGTTCTTCCGCATTATATCAGGAAAATTATTAAGTATTCTGAAGTGATGACTCCATACAACAAGAATACACAGTAACCTTTTACCCAGGATAAAAAAATTAATAAAATGTATTAAAAAGCAAACAGATGTCAACATTATGATCTAGAGCAGGAGAAATGGCAAGAAGAAACATTATTATTATTATTATTATTATTAGCATTTATATAGCGCCAGCGATGTACCTGGCGCTTTACAAAAAATAAAACAGACACGGTCCCTGCCCGAGAGCTCTACAGATGGGGAGAAGGGAGCCAGGAAAGGGGGAACAGAGGGAGAGACAAGGGATGTGACATTCATGAGGATGTGAGAACTCAGGTATGCTTTCTTGGCTTGGTTACAGTAAATTGGGGGTTTACAGATAACAGGTGTAGGATAATCCTGGGTGGGGATGATTAGCAGGAGTTTGGCGGGGCGGAGCGGAAGAGGTGGGTTTTGAGGAGGGACTTGACAGTGTGGAGGGTGGGGGCAAGGCGGATGAGGGCAGGGAGGGAGTTCCAGGCATGCGGGTCAGCAAGACAGAAGGGATGAAGGTGGTTGGGGGAGCAGGGGAGGGTGTAGGAGGGAGGGAATGGAAGAGGAGCTGAGTGCTCGAACAGGGGTTCGGAGGGAGATCAGAGCAGAGAGGTAGCGGGGAGCGAGGCTGTGAAGGGCTTTGTAGGTGAGGACAAGGAGCTTGTGCAGAATATGCTCAGGAAGAGGGAGCCAGTGGAGAGAGGAGAGGAGAGGCTGCGCATGGTCAAAGCGACGGGCAAGGTGGATGATCCTGGCAGCAGAGTTTTGAACAGAGATGAGGGGGCTGTATAAAAGACAAGGGGCCAAATGAGCAGAATTAAGACAACTTGTTAGAGGATTTAAGCAAGATCATGTGGTGCAATTTGTGTGAAATGTATTGAAATCAAGTGAGTTAGCTTTGTCATGCCTACTGCCATTAAAGAGTAGACTAAAGTTCTCCAACTAAGACTAAGGGTGTTTTTACATGAGACGGAACACCGCTCACCCCATCTGCACGTGGGACACTCCGACTTTTTGCCGAAAGCCCCATGCGGGGGGTGGGGTGGGTGAGTGGAGATGCATGGTGGATGGGTAGGTGTGGGAGCACGCATTGCCCCCCCATGACATTCGGATGAGACGGGCCGCACACAGAGACAGGTGGTCCTCGTGTGGGGCCGTCTTGTTTAAAAACACCCTAAGTTAGAGCTGAAACGAGTACCCGCAAAAACTGGTATAACGTGTTGAATTTCAGATACCTAAATCAACCCGCAATGTTCAAATACTTATTGGTACCCCATTAGTGCCCAGTGTCCTGAGAAACCAACATCTGGTCCTGGAAATCTGACTTCTGGTCCCAATTATTCAAGCGTCTGCCTGGTTTTTTTCCCTCCAGTTTCCCCCCCGCCCCAGTTTTCCGTCCCATTTTACCAGTTGGTAACCAGAATATTGGTAAATTGGTAATGGAAATTACCAGTTTTCAGGGTATTCTGGTACCCGATTTGTGATCGGACAGTTCTCCAGGTACTTGACATGGTACTCAAAAATTCAGACATTACCTGTGGGTATTAAATTAGGTACCCGTTTCAGCTATACTAGGACTCTCCAAAATAGGGTAGGGTTGTTAACAGGCCTTGGCCTTGTACCTGTCGTGTAGCTTAGCCTTAAAAGTCTCCCAATAGTCAAGATGGCTTTGGTAGAAAAAGGCAGGCAGCACCTCAAAATTAAGTCTATCAAAGTTGATTTAAAAAAAAAAAAAAGAAGCTTCCAGACAAAAACCAGACTCTATACCAACCAAAGGAAAACTTGCCAACTACCCCCCAGGGAACAGACTCATCCAAAACCAGTAGGCATTGCAGAGCTTGCTCAGACAATCGGTGAGATCCTGATCCCCTTCCCCTGCAGGTAGGTATCCTGTTTTCAGCCAATTCTGACCATCCCTTAAAAAATTCCAGGACACTCTGACTCCTCTTTGAGAAGTGAAGGAACATCTAAAATAGTGCATTTGCACCACAGCAGAGACAATTACATCGTTAATAACTAATACTCATCCTAACAAAATTTCTTCGCTATAAAAATAGAATTCTTCAATAACATGTACATTTTAATTTCAGTTAAGGCATGAATTTTAAGATTGTGTTATTCTGAAGTAGTGTTGACGGATGAAGTAGGTGAGTGTATGATTGGCCATTAATATACGGACGGGGGTAGGTGGGGGTGGAGGTGTTTCTGCATGGCGGGTGGAGGTGTGAGGGGTGTCAATTTACATGGACACACACCCATCTCCACCCATGGAGCATCCTTTGTTTTCCCCGAGGGCTCCGGAGGTACGTGTATGATGCGTGGAAGTGGGTGTGCGTTGGGAATGTGCACGCGCAAACACCCACAGCCCTTGATGTATACACGAGTGCACAGCCACTGCACACCCATCCCCCCACCCACCGCCGATCGTGTACATGGACTGCCCCCTCCCCGCCGCACACCCACCCAAACACAGAGCGGTGGGGGGGAGGCGTCTGTGTAAACACGGCCATTCTTGAATACGTTAGTGTAGGTATGGATTGAACGAGGAAGCTTGTTAGCTGTCTTTTGGATGGAGCTGTGTGTGTTAATATAGGGGATATGAGTTAGGAGAGTTAATTTGTCTTAACATACAATTTGTAGGTGTGTTGATGTTTGATTGAGGTGGGGTGCCGCCTTAACTAGGTTTTTAAACCAAAGTTTTTTTGTATATGGAATTTTGTATGTCTTTTGATTTGTATACTGTGTTCTTTGTCCCAGCACAGGTGACTTGGGCTGTGCTGACTGAGGGAACGTCCTTCAAAATTCCCCCTGATGAGGGGGTGTTGTTTAAACTGCCTGTCTCCCTTCTCTGAACAAGTGCACTGAAGCATACAGTGCATTTGGCCATGGAAGGGTGATTGCCCATGAACACACACCCGCCCCCCAGTTACCAGGCTGTAGTGGGGATGATGCACACAGCAGGAGAAAATGTAAATCAAGTTTCCTGGACAAGTTCTGCCAGGGGTGTAGTAAGGCTGGGAAGGGCTGAGACTCAGACCATAATCGTCAGTTTCCCCACCTCCCAAGGATGACTGATAAATACCATAAATAAATAAACAAGGGAGGGCTGGGGGTGCAGGTGGGTGGGAGATTGGGAGTGATTGGGGAGTTGGAGTGGAGGGACAAGTGGAAAGGATTGAGGCTAGGGGTGCAGGTGGATGGGAAGAAGTAGGAGAGTTGGAGTAGGGGTAGATTTGGGAGGGTCTAGGAGTGTGGGTGGGTGGGAGGGCCTGGGGGAATTGGAGTAAAGGGTGCAGG
>QEPC01010935.1:1397576-1414645 GCA_003113815.1 Sphenodon punctatus
GGGGGGGGGTGCAGGAGAGTCCCTTCACCCTGCATTTTTTCCCAATGGGACCATGACCCTTTCCAAGGATTGTGTCGTCACAAAATCCGGGAAAGGGGTGTGGTCACATCAGAAAAGGGTGGGGTCTCCTTTGCCCCGCCCCTTTCTAGCACAGCCCCCACCCCTTTCTGAGTGTCTTGACCGCATGGCGTTCAGAAAGGGGGCATAGATACATCAGAAAGGGTCGGGCGAAGGAAGCCCCTTTTGCCTCCACCCGTTTCCATTGTGGCCCAAAGGGCTCCTAAGGTACGGGGCCATGGGGCGGGGGGGTGCAGTCACATTCCTTCAGACTCCTCTCCCCGGCTCCCATGCATCTGGGGTTGCTTGAAGCTGGGGAGCCAAGTGTCAGACAAGGCTCACACATTCTGCAGCCCCCACCCCAGCCAGGCCCTGAGGAGCCCTGGGGGAACCCTGTGCAATACCTCCTCCCCACCAACAGGGGCTGCTGTGGTGTCGTCTTCACAGGCTGCTGGGCAGCCTCTCTGCCTCCCTCTTCCTGTCCAGCAAGTGGCAGCAGCAGCAGCAGGAGGAGGAGGTGGAGCAGGTGGGGGACTCCTGACCTTGTCAGCTGCAGGCACCACCCTGTAGGCATCACCAACCCATCATTGTGACACCCTAAGTATTTCAGAAAATGGATATGGGTGTTTCCAGACAAACACCATAGGCCCGATCCCCACACGGCCCCATGGCGGGCAATTGCCGCTGCCACACAGTAGGGCAAACGCAGGGAACTGGTCGTCACACAGTTGCAGGGAGGCCGGGCAGGCTGGCCCCTGTCAGAACCCCGACCACGACTGGGGAGGGCTGCGGCACTGACCACACAAGCGCAGACCCGTCCCGTCCCTTCTCTGCCTCTCTCCCCCAGCTGGACCTAAAGCCAGCCCCCAGCTGTGACGTGGCCATGCGTGACAGGCAGCAGCGCCCATCGCTCATGGCCCTGCTGTGGAGCTCGCCCCACGGCGGGCAGAAGAAACCCGTCCACATGGGCTGCCCACACTAGGCAGCCTTACCCCATGTGAGGTAAAGCTGCTCCACGATGTGTCCTCAGAATTTTTCCGACTCATTACCTAGTAGGCAGCTGTTTGCCCCACCCCAGGGCAGGGCAAGCATCTGGCTGCCGCCGTCCACACACGCCACTATATTGCATGGCTCGTGTGCCGAGGGCAGAGTAAGGCTACCCAAGGTATAATAGCCTCCCCTCCCTGCCTCATCTGGAGACACCCATAGTTGAGTTTCTGCAGTAAAGACCATAACACAGTGTTACTGGTTTAAATGCAATCGTTTCTATAAAACAACTAGACAATAGGATAGTGCATTTAATTGTACATTTCATTGCCATTGCATCAATTGAAAAAATGTATTCTGAGGTAAACATGATTATCTAAATATTATGCAACAAAGATTGTTAATATTTCTTTGCAGGGGATGCTAAAATGAGCAAGAACATCCAGGAACTAAGGTATTGTTTGTACTGTTTGTTAGTAAAGATCTATTAAAATACACTGCTGTTAACCCGTTAATGGTTAAAGTGTATATATTCATTTAGCAAGTTTAGATGACAACACTATATTAATAGGCCTAGGCATGAGGTCAAGTATTTGTATTTGTGGATTTAGAATTTGCATTTATTCGTATTTTTATTTGTATCTTTGCCTATATTCACAGAATTTTCCCCATCGTTGCCAATGTGGAAAAAGCAGTGAACACAGGTCCCTGCATACGGGTTATTTTGGCAGAGAAGTGCAGTGAGGCTCTGTCAGGTTGACAGGCTTATAAAAAAGTGGAAATGCCATAAAATGCTGCTAAATCTGCCACCAATTTTAAAAGGGGTGCACTGGTTTGGGGCAGGTAGAGAATACGGCAATCTTGGTGGGGAAGTTATTCACTTGGGGAGGGAGGAACGGAACATTGGTCTGGCTCGGGGATCGCTGGGAGAGGGAGAGTGCAGCTGGCTTGGGAGAGGGGAGAATGGAATATTAGGCTTGCTCAAATAGAGAGTTGCTGGGTTGGGGTTTTATTTATTTATTCATCTATTTATTTATAAAATCATTTAATACTCCACCCCTCCTGCTCCAAGCAGCCTGGGGCGGCTTACAACGTTAAAACATATAAAATCAATAAAACCATAACATACAATAAAAAGGAAGGCACAAAACCAAAACGGCCCCCATCTCCCCCTACACCCCATCTCCCTCACCAAAAGCCAGGCGGAACAGCCAGGTTTTACACATACGACAGAAGGAGGGGAGATCCGGGACCACCTGGGCCTCCACGGGGAGGGAGTTCCACAGCCTAGGTCCAGCTACAGAGAAAGCCCTCCCCATATTGGCCCCCCGGGCCACACAGGGGACCTTGAAAAGGACACCCCCCAGCGGACCACAGAGGCTGCTCCAGAGAGCAAGGCGGTCCCGCAGGTAAGTCGGGCCAAGGCTATATAGGGTTTTATAGGTCAAAACCAATACCTTGAATCAGGTCCGGAAGTCTATAGGCAGCCAGCACAGAGCCCGGAGCACCGGTGTAATGTGCTCACAGTGTCCCGTCCCCATAAGGAGACGGGCTGCAGCATTCTGCACTAGTTGCAGTCTCCAGACCATCACCATAGGTAGCCCCGTGTAGAGTGCACTGCAATAGTCCACTCTCAATGTAATGAAAGCATGGATGATGGTGGCCAAGTCACTATCTGAAACATACGGCCAAAGCCATTGCACCAGATGCAATTGATGAAACGCACTCCTCACCACAGCCCCCACCTGGAAATCCAGGCGGAGCTGTGGATCGAGGAGCACATCCAGACTACGGACCTGGGATACCAATGGTGGGCGGACCACATCAATGATGGGAACCGCTACATCCACTGCCCTTCCCACCACCATCACCTCCATCTTGTCGGGATTCAGCTTCAGTTGGTTCACCCTCATCTAATCCCCAACAACTGCCAGACATTGGGTAAGCACCGAGACTGCTGGGTCTGGGTCAGATGAAAATGAGAGGTAGAGTTGGGTGTCGTCACCATATTGATGACACCACACCCCATACCGTCTCACAACCTCGCCAAGTGGAATAGAATTGCGGGACACCACGCATGAGGTTCCGTGGAGATGAAGAACAATCCCCAAGCACCACACGCTGAGTTCTCCCAGCTAGGAAGGAGCGGAACCAATCAAGGACGATCCCGCCCACTCCAGCTCGATCCCACAAGTGAGTCACCAGCATCTCGTGGTCAACGGTATCAAACGCAGCTGACAGATCTAACAAAATTAGCGAAGTTGATCGACCCTGATCTAATTCATGGCAAAGGTCGTCGACCAAGGCCACAAGTGCAGTCTCCATGCCATAACCCAGATGAAAACCAGACTGAAAGGGATCCAGATAATCAATGCAGTCTAGACGCCCCTGCAGCTACTGGGCCACCTAAAAAGGGAAGGTTAGAGACTGGCCGATAACTGGCGAGGGAATCCATGTCAAGTGATGATTTTTTGAGCAGAGGCTGCACCACTGCCTCTTTGAGGCAGCCCGGCACTCTGCCCTCCCAAAGGGAGGCATTGATCACTCCCGCCAGCAATGGTTCCACTGTCTCCTGGCTGGTCTTAAACAGCCAGGACAAGCATGGGTCAAGTTCACAAAAGGTGGCCCTAACGCGCCCCAAGAACGTCCCCCGCCCCGACGGATGACATCAACTGAAATTGATCCCATGAAATCAGACAAGGCGAAGCTGCCACAGCCTCTGGTTCACTCACTGAAATAAGTGCAGTGTCGAAGTTGTGGTGAATCCGAGCGATTTTCTCTGTAAAATGATCACCAAACATGTCACAGCGGGCATTAGATACCTCGGAATCCAGGCAGAGGGAGGGAGGACCAACCAACCCCCCTACCACCTAGAAAAGCTCCACTGGACGAGATTTTGCAGAGGCTATATGGGCAGCAAAAAACTCCTTTTTTGCTGCCCTTACAGCTACAGCATAGACATGTAAACTGGCTCTATGTTGCAATCTGTCGGCTTCACCATGTGAATGGCTCCACCATTGCTCCAACCATCACCCTTCCCGCTTCAGCAACCTCAGGCCCTCCGTAAACCACGGAGGCCTGAGGAGCCATTGCTGAGAGAGCAGATACCTCGGAGCCATCCGGTTGATGGCCTCCAACAGCCAGGTATTCCATAAAGCCACAAGGTCATTGAGCGGGCGGTCATCAAGATCAGAGGGTACCTCCCCAAGAGGAACTGCTCGGGTTCCATTAGTCTCCGAGGGCGAATCAACTGAATAGGTTCTACACCCCCACCACGCATGGGCAGACATGCTCCAGGAGACATGCTCGCAGGAGGTAATGATCTGTCCATGACAAGGGTTCTACTGACACCTCTCCCATCAACGAATCCCCGCCTCAAGGCCGGTGCAAAAAAATCAGGTCCAGGGTATGCCCCCCCCCCATCATGAGTTGGGCCGTTGACAATTTGGGACAGGCCCATGGTTGCCATAGAGGCCATGAACTCATGCTTTGCACCACTGAGACGGGCGTCAGCATGTATGTTGAAGTTCCCCAAGACTAATGTCTTCGGGGAGCGTAACACCACCCGACACCAGCTCCATCAGGGCGAGTAGGGATGCTGCCATACAGATAGGTGCACAGTATACTAGCAGCACCCCCAATCTGACCCCCGCCAAATCAAACACCAGATGGAGGCTCTCTGCCCCCGATATGGCCTGCACCGGAAACCTCCAGACAGACCCTGAAGCCAGCGGTGGCCCTAGCCTGAGGGCGCCTGGGGCAGTGCTCTGCCCCCGTTCTCCCCCATCTCCCCGGTGCCACTGAGCGCTCACTGACTGAGCGTTCTGTCTCTGAGGTGACTGAAATTGACATCGGCGCGCCGCGCTGCTCTGACTGCTGCAGCTTGGCTTGCCATCAGAGCAGCATGGCGCTCCAATGTCAGTTTCAGCTGCCTGGCAGAGACAGAGTGCTCAGTCAGTGAGCGAGCGCTAGCCTGTATCTGGGTCTGACTCCTTCTGGGACTCCAGAGTTTGGAGTCCCAGAAGGGACAAACCTGGACTGAACGCACTCCGGGCGGCTGAGCGTTCAGTCCAAGCGCGCCGCTGGGAAATGAGATTTCCCTGAGCAGCAGCTTTGCATTGAGCCCTGTGGGCGTTGAGTGGAGGCGCTTGGCGGCGAGATGTGCTGCAGCGCGCATGCTTGAACTGGCTCAGTCAGCTGAGCATGCGCGCCGCAGCACATCTCACCGCCGAGGGCCTCCATTGAACACAGTGAACTGCCTAGTGCCGGTCAGCCTGCCCTGCGCGACGACGGTCAGTAAACGCGCGGGGGTGTGTGTGTTGGGGAGCAGAGGCACTGGGGAAGGGGGGGTGAGCGGCGGGGGGGACTCGGGGAGCAGAGGCTGGGGGCCTGGGNAACCTGCTTTGGCTCAAGCAGCAGTGGCAGCAGCAGGATTCCCACGCACTGCTGCTACCCTCCTCCTCTTCAGCCTGGTCAGCAGACATGCTAAAGAAGGAGAAAAGCAGTAGTGCTTGGGTGGGGGTGGGGGGGATGAGGAGAGGAGCTGCTGGGGCTTGCTTCCCTTCTGTTTCTTCTCAATCTGGCAAAGCAACTGATTTGGTGTCAGCAGCAGCTTATCCCAGCAGCTCTCTGAATAGCTTCCTCTGGCCACTGCCTGGCCTTTCCCACAGGGCCTCTCAGGGCGAAGCAGCCAGATATCATCTGGCTACACTGCTCTAGGAGGCCCTGTTGGCAGGGGCCGAAAGTGGAGAGCTGCTGCCGGGAGAAGCTAATACCACTGGGTCAGTTGCTTTGCCAGGCTGGGGAAGGTGGGAGGGGAGGCAAGCCCTGGCATTCCCCCCACTCCCACCCAATGCAGCCTGGCCCATGGAGAGGAGCCCCTAGTTTTCCTCTGTTCCCCTCCTCCTGTGGACTCTCCCGCTCTGCTTCTCTCCTGTACAGGCTGGAAACTCTGCGCAGGGAGGAGGGAGAGAGTGAAGGATTGGGTAAGGGAGAGTGAACGATTGAGGGGAAAGAAACCGTGAAAGAGGACAGGTGCTTTAAATGCCTCCCCACTCCAATTGCCTGTCTCTAGCAGGGATCATCCAGGCCTCGGGGAATTTTGAAGGAGGTTCCCTCAGCCGGCGTAGCTCAAGCTGGCTACACTGGAGCAGGGAATAATAATATAATTTTTATATACCACCCCTCTGCGATAGCACTCAGAGTGCTTCACATATAGCATTTAACACAATTTTTAATCCGCACAACAACCCTGTGAGGTAGGTGAGGCTAAGAGAATAATGTGACTGGCCCAATACCACCCAGTGAGTTTCTGGCTAAAGTAAGACTTGAACCAGGACCTACCCCTACCGCCTACTTCAGGCACTGCACACTTATCTACTTCACCACCCTGGTGTGCCACTGCAGCCAGGCACAACTGTGCATGTCATAAATTAAGTTCCATTGGCCATAATGGTACTTTTAAAACATTATATCTTTTCTAATAAAACAGTCAATTTAGAATAAGAACCAAAAGGGTCTAGGATACAGTGTCCTTTAATTTTTAAAGCAATTACTTATAAGAGATACATTGCAGAAACTGCAAAGCCCATCAATACATTTCCAAAACAGGAAGGGTTTTCTCTGTCTCCCATTGAAAAGCACAGGTGCTATAAAATGAAAGTTTGCTACTGCCTTAACTATAGAGCAACTACTGTGGCTCTATAATCCTGTAACAGAAAAAAATGTTATCAAAAATAGATCTATTGGAGATGCAGTCTGTGTGCCAGGGTGCAGAGTCAAGCTAATCACAGATTTCAGTTTGAAGGCAGAGGCAAACAACAGGATTTTGTCATCAGAGCAAAGCAAGGAGAAAGAGCTCCAGTTCTTTCTTTGTAAGCAACAAGGCTTACAAAGAGAGCCTTTGCTCAACAGCAGCTGAATGGTAATGCTTTCCCTCTAAAGCTCTCCAGGGATATCTGGAACAGATCAGGCCCAAGATTTAATTATTCCAAATTAGTAGGAATAGGTGTTACGGATTCGGATTAATCCGTAACTGCCTGAAAATGGCAGTTATGGATTAATCCAAAAGCACTGTGCTGGTCACAGACTTGTATTATGGATCCATATTAAAAACAATAAACATATTTTTAAAAATTGTGTGCATGCACAAAATGGCCACTGTGCTGTCCTTAACCACTGTGCTGTCCTTAACCAAATAGGTGGCAATAGTGTCACCACCATTTTGGTTAAGAGTAGTGGCCATTTTGCACATGCGGAATGAATTTCTTTATATTTTTATTATTTTTAATACAGATCCATAATACGAATTTGTAAAAAAATGTTTTAAAAATGATCCAAATCTGTAACAGATCTGAATCCGGAAATCCAAATTAATGGATATAGCCAACCTTAATTGATGACTTGCCTTGCTGTAAAGTGGGGATATTAGTGCCACTTTATAGGGTACCATTATGATAAATATATTAATATTACTGCACCATAGAAATCCTCATGAGGAAGTATATTTCATGGATCCATCCTCTTTCTTTGAGTGCATGCCCTCATCTTTCCCTCCCTTCCCCTGAGCTTTCTCTTTCGATGCTTGAGTGCTGGGACTGGTTCCACAACTGGATCCAGTAATAATAATAATTTATTCAGTGGAGGGTTTTTACAGCGTGCAGCAAATAAGGCATAGAGACATGCTTTGAATGATGGATAAAAAAATTAAAAAGTGAGCACCCTGACTCCTATAGCACTCGACTATGTCATTAAGACTTGCATCATTATGCATGCATACCAGAAGAACTTAATGTTGCACAGGCAACATTAATGTGATATTTCTTAGCTTCTTGGTGGTTGAGTTCTCATTCTTAACATTTTTAAAATAGTGTGTGTATGGGTGATTTCAGAAGTGACGTGTTCCAATTCACCACAGTGAATCCCACCCCGGTGTGAACGGATTCACCGCGGGCTGTGGTGACACGTGCGGCCCAACAGAAGTGACAGGATCGTGACCACCGCCCAGGGGCAATCAGCGAGAACATGGGCCGGGGGAACACAACAGACATGCAGTGGAGATGTGGACCACGGTTCGAGCCCCAGAATGCACCGCAACTGGGGTCAATTCCTTCTACCATGGTTGCGGGTTTCCGTTCAGAAGTTACTTTTCATTCACCCCTGCCGTTGTGACCATTCACCACACTTCTGGACCTCCTCCCGCCCCGACCTCATGAAGCGTAGTTAGCTTCACCCCGGACTGCGTTTGACTGTGGTGAACATCTGGATGTGAGCAAACAGACATGTACAGCGTTTTCACCACCCCCCGCATTTGACTGAGGTTGACTGTGGTGGACATTCACCACATCACTTCTGAAATCACCCTGTGTTTCATATATTAAATAGAACATTTTAATTCTGGGCATGGAATTATTTCAGTCTAAGAACACTGAGGCAAAATTCTGATCTCAGTTACACCACTATAAATCCATAGTAACAGCTGACTTAGGCTTAAAATAAATATGACCGTAACATGCTGTGGCCCGCTTTGGCCGACAGACCACTGTGATGTGTGTTGTGGGCTGCCAGATGTTAGCCTGGACTGCCCCTGGGCTTTCACTTCAGCAAAAGGCTGAGCTCACAGCCTGGGCTACTGCCCATCCGATTGGGGAAGAGCAGGCCGAAGCGTGTTGGCACATCTGTTCCCGCCAGCCCGGATTGAGCCTGCCATGGCCAGTCGCCATGGCTGCCTGTCATAGTGAGGGGCAGGGTGCTGGGCACAGTGCAGGGGCTGGAGCCACACATTTGTGCATCTCCCCATTTCCCCTGCCAGCCCCAGCTGCGTGAACATTATTCCGCGACTTGACCTGGTCCAGACTATGTCCACGGTGGCTTCCCGACCCAAACCAGGCCAGATTACCACCGCAGCGGAGTCACATTTGTTTTTACCCTTACTGGGGGTAGGGAAGTTTTTCCTTCTTGTGGGCCACTTTGAAAATTAGTACAAACTTCATGAGTTAGATAGGACTTGGAGGCAGGGGCACTCAAAGGGTGTTCTCAGGAGGGAAGAAGGAAGGGGAGGGCCTATGTCATGGATCTACGCCATGGATCTGTCATTTATGTTTGAGTGAATGGCCACATCTTTCCCTCCCTTCCCCTGAGCTTACTCTTCCAGTGCCTGAGCGCTGGGACTGGATTCACAGCCAGATCCAGGAAATGGGCCAAATAAAAATTAGCCATGCATGGTTTGATTTGGCCTACGAGCCAGAGTTTCTCTCCCCCTTTCCAAACTGTTTATTGAAGATGCTAGCCCTTCACACGAATGCAAGTTCCATTGAAATTAATAGGACTCAGAGCAACAACGGGCTAACACTGGAGAAGCAGCAAAGGGCTAACATTGGAGAAGTTACTATGAATTTATTTTGGTCTAACTGAAATCTGAATCTGGTGCAGAATTATTGATGCAATGTTCCAGTGCATTAGTGCAAGTTTTATGTTCTGCCAGTGAGACTTCTTACATTGCAGAGTAATCTAACAAGTGACTTAGTGAAAATCTCATCTCTTGAGTGTTTTAAAATTGGACTGGATAAAGAAATAGAAAATACACTCAAGTCAGCAATCCTGTCCCATCAGAGAAGTGGATTAGTTGAGCTAATATGGGTCTTTTTCATCTCTAGCGTCTAGTTTAGAGGATGCTTTCACAGATGTACATTGCAACCTCGTTACAACGCTGTATTTGGGGGGCATGCCTCCTATTGTGTTATAAAGAAGCCCATATTATACCAAGGGGTGCTTTGTACATATTAGTCTATTTGTGATGGTACACATTAGAAGCCAGGCTATCACACTATGTTATATCTGAATTTGCACTATACAACAGTTGTAGGGATGTGCATTATGAATTTGGATTAATCCGTAACTGTCTGAAAATAGCAGTTATGGATTAATCCAAAAATGCCACACTGATTATGAATTAGTATTACTGATCTGTATTAAAAATAATTTAAAAAAAATTAAAATTCATTGCGTATACACAGAATGGTTGCTGGGTCCCCCTTAACCAAAGTCTCACCACCATTTTGGTTAAAGACGGCAGTCACCTTGCACATGCATAACGATTTTTAAAATATACTTCATTATTTTCTATATGGATCCATAATAAGGATCCATAAAAAACCATTACAAAAAAATCCAAATTCATAACCAAATAGAATTGGGAATCCATTCCTAGTAATGAGGTTGCAGTATCTTCTAGGAACCATTCCCTGTCAATAATAATTCTATGAATATTTAAAAACATCTCTGTGGTATGAATAAAAAGCATTAAATTCCATAGAATGATTTCTTTCTCCATAAAAATATTCAAAGTAACAAAAGTCACCAAGGACTTAATTAGGTGAAGTACAGACCCCAAAAGCTTCTGACAGCACTAAAGATTATTTTTAATTGCTCTGCTGTAAATCTAGAAACAGTGCTTAACCAATTTAAGTTTTAGCAGAAAAATTGCATTTGCATGAGCAATTTGTATGCCAACTCTCATCTCAATATCATTTATAACAACCTATTTAGAAATCCACAAAAAGCTAAATTGTAACAGATATTACAATTGATCCTTCTCTGCAGTGATACTAACTGTACACCTTCCTGATACAGACACTAGCTTGGGTGACAGTTTCACAAGTAATAGTTGCTGGCTTTACATTGGTCATACTGTTGGCCTTTCGACGTATCTGTAAGACTTGGCTGTTCTCCCAGGCCTTCGGAGGGGAGGGTGGGGGATGGTTAATTTTTGTGGGGGGTCTTTTAAATTTGTTTTAATTATGATATTGTAGTTTTTTTATATTTAAAAATTGTTTTATATTATGCTGGAAGCCGCCCTGAGATTCCGTAGGCATGACGTGCGGCATATAAATATAATGAAATAAATAAATAAATATTGTCTTTAAATGCTTGTAATATAAATCAGTAATGACTACAGTTAAGTATGTTAGGGCAGTATATTTCAATCTTTGGTCATTACCCCAGCAACTGTTGGGGAGGAGCCACTTGTCACGACAAGTGCATGTCTGCACCAATGACACAGGAAGGTCTAGGAAGGAGGTTTTGGAGGCTAAATTTAGGCTTCTAGGAAGGAGGTTGAAATTCAGAACCTCCAGGATAGCATTCTCTGAAATGCTTCCTGTTCCACGTGCAGGACCCCAGTGGCAGGCTGAGCTACAGAGTCTCACTGCATGGATGAGACAATGGTGCAGGGAGGAGCGATTTAGATTTGTTAGGAATTGGGGAACCTTTTGGGGAAGAGGGAGCCTATAAAGGTAACCAACAGAGAACCAGACTGCTGTCACTAAAAATCAAAAAGGTGGTAGAGGAGTTTTTAAACGAAGATCTCGGGGAAAACCGACAGTTGCTGTGAAACACGTGTTTCGAAAGGAAGGAAACCCAAAGAGATGCCTTCATTAGTAGTGATACAGTGCATTCCGGAAAAGAGGACAGGAAAGACTCGGAGAGAGACTGGATGGGCATTAGTATGGAACAGACAAACTTAAATTCTTCCAAATTAAGCAAAATATGCAGTAACAGTTCCAAGAATAAGAATAAAAATATGTTTGTCTATATACAAATACTAGAAGTCTAATACCTAAGATGGGAGAATTAGCGTGTATGGCAGTAAATGAAGATATAGACAATAATGGGAATCTCAGAAACCTGGTGAAGTGAGAATAATCAATGGGACACTATTACTGGGGTACAAAATATATCAAAATGACAGAGTAAATTGAGCTGGTGGTGGGGTGGGGCTATATGTTAGAGACAGCATTGAGTTGAGCAGACTTAAAATTTTACAGGAGGTGAAATGTTCTCTGGAATCTCTTTGGATAGAAATTCCATGTGCAATGAAGAAGTGTTTAACAATTGGACTATATTATCGACCCCCTGCTCAGGACAGTGAAACTGACTGAAATGCTAACCGAGATTAGACAGGCTACTAACATTGGACACACAGTAATAATGGGTGATTTTAATTACCATAATATTGACTGTGTGAATGACTCCTCAGGGTGTGATGTGGAGGTAAAATTTCTAGATGCTGTAAATGACTGCTTCTTGGAGCAGCTGGTCCTTGAACTTATGAGAGAAGGAGCTACTTTGGATCTAGTCTTAAGTGGAGCACAGGACCTGGTGCAAGGGGTAACATTGGTAGAGCCACTTAGTAATAGTGATCATAATGTAATCAGATTTGACATACTTACAGGAGGGAGATTGACAAAAGAAACCTACCAGACTAACATTTAACTTTAAAAAGGGAAATTATGCAAAAATGAGGAAACTACTTAGGGGGAAACTAAAAGGAGCAGTTGCAAGGGTTAAATGTGTGCAAGAGTGGAGATTATTTTAAAACACCATCTTGGAAGTCCAGATTAAATGTATTCCACACACAAAAAATTTAAAAAAAATCAAAGGTAGCAAGAGAACCAAATGTATGGCTAAATGGAGAGGTGAATGAGGCTATTAGAGCCAAAAAGGCATCCTTTAAAAATGGAAAGCTAGTCCTAATGAAGAAAATAGGAAAGAGCATAAGCATTGCCAAATTAGATATAAAACGTTGACAGGCCAAGAGGGAATTTGAGGAGTGACTCGCTAAAGACGCAAAAAATAATAACTTTTTCAAGTACATCAGAAGCAAGAAACCTGCTAGAGAGTCGGTTGGGCCATTAGATGACCAGGGGGTGAAAGGGGCGCTCAGGGAGGATGAGGACATTGCAGAGAAGCTGAATGAATTCTTCACTGCTGAGGATGTTGTGGAGATACCCACACTCCGAGTCTTTGTAGGTGAAGAAATGTCGCAAACAAGTGTGACTATGGAGGCGGTTCTAGAGCAAATTGTCAAACTAAATAAAACTCATCATCAGGACCAGATAGTATTCAATCATCTGAGAGTTCTGAGGAAACTCAAATACGAAGCTGCAGACCTACTATTGGTAACTTGTAACCTATCACTGAAATCTGCTACTGTTCCAGAAGACTGGAGGGTAGCAAATGTAACACCAATATTTAAAAAGGGCTCTAGAGGTAATCCTGGAAATTACAGACTGGTGAGCCTGACGTCAGTGCCAGGTAAACTGGTGGAAATGGTGGTTAAGAACAGAATTACTGAGCATATTGATAAACATGGCTTAACGGGAAGGAGTCAAAAATAGATTTAAGGAAGTCATGTCTCACTAATCTTTTGGAATTTTTTGAAGGTGTAAATAAGCATGTGGATAAGGGTGAACCCATTGATACAGTGTATCTGGATTTTCAGAAAGCATTTCATGAGGTCCCTTATGAGAGAGTCTTGAGGGAATTAAGTTATGGGATAAGAGGCAGTGTCTTATCGTGGATTGGCAACTGGTTAAAACATAGGAAGTAAAGAGTCTGGCTAAATGGTCAGTTTTCACAGTGGAGAGAGGTAACTACTAGTAGAGTGCTCCAGGGATCTGTACTGAGACCAGTGTTGTTTAACATATTCTTTAATGATCTGGAGAATGGAGTAAATTTATTTTCACTATTTATAATCCACCTCTTTTGCCTAGGCAGCTTGAGGTGGCTTACAAAAGTTAAAACATTTAAAAATATACATAAAAGGGAAGCAGAATAATAAGAATAAAAAATAAAAATGAAGTAAAGGGTGAGGTGAGCAGTAAAGAGTGAGGTGAGTCGGTTAATCTTGTTCGTATGAAGAGAACTCGCAGGGGGACATTCTTGGTTGCTGCCCTGATGCTATCAAACTCCCTTCTCCCAGAGGTTTGGTTGAGCCCAAGCATCTTCTGGAGGCGGTATAGGACTCTTCTCTTACTTCTGGGGGCTAAAACAACAGGGAATGGATTGTCCATTGTGACCTGTCAGGTACTTCTCCCAAGAGATGGAGATTGGCCACTGGGTCTGGACAGAATCTTGATTGCTGATACTTGAAGCCCTCGTATAAATCTTTCTAAGGCAGGTCATTTTGTTAGGACTTTCCTTTTGTGAAAGTGCTGTTTAATAAAATAAGCAGTCTGTATAAACTTTTTTTTAAAAAAAAATTGGCTGGTTAAGTTTGTGTGTGTGTGTTGTTTTTTTAAAAAGTCTGTAAATGGACTTAGGAGTCAGTTGTAAGAGGTGAGTTTTTAGAAGGATTAGTAAGTCAATTAAAAGGGAACAGCTTATGTCCACCTTCATCCTTAACATGGTGGTGACACCTGCAGAGATTGGAAGTCCAGTGATTTTGTACAGTCTGGTCTTCCAGATCAAGGAACAACACATACCTGCAACTGTAGTTCCTTCTCCTTGTCTTTCTACATTAAAGTCAAGGATGGCTGTATCTCAGGATTCCATGGAACACCTCTGATGTCCCATACTCTCTGTGACCCTATGTGAACTTGCTAGCTAGGCACAAAAGCTAAAAAGTGCAATACAGGGAATGGGGAAAATGCCTTGAAATGGGAAACAATTTTTTTTAGCTAGATAGTTCAGTGAGTTAATGGTTAGTGATTCTCTGTTCCAGTTAAACATAAGGTACGTGTTGTGGAGGGCAAAAAGAAGATAAAGCCAAAACACACAAAGAGTAGAGGAGGGGGGCCTGAGAATATAACTTTGCAGAGGTCTCCATGGAGGTGAGATAAGGCCCCCCTTTGGTGACAAAGCAGTTTGATGGGGAAACAGCTGAAAGAAGAATAGCAGTTTTAGTTTACGAAATATATCAAATTTGTTTCTTTATATCTCTCTGTATAAAGCAATGGACTTCCCAAAATTATATATACACATACAGCACAAGCAAAACATTAGAATCAAAATCGAAAGATATGAACTCAGCACAAGCATGGGTGTGTGTGTGTGTGTATGTGACCAGAAGCAGTTAATCAGAGTACTATTCCTCGCCATCTGGAGGAACAAAACGTTACCCACCCAGAAGTTTTTTGGCTGGTCTACCTGCCCTTCTTGCCAAACTAAAGCTCAGAAAGTGGAGGACTTCCTGGTCAGTTTCACTAGCAGGAGGATTGGGCTGCAGGACTGGCAGCTCTGCAAGGCAGCCTTCTCCACTGGTGAAACTGACCAGGCAATACTCTGCACTGCAAGGCAATCCTCCCCTATTGTTTCCTTGCCTGTCTGAACCAGAGTGCATAGAGCAGTGGCAGGAAGAGCAGGGAGGTGGTCTCAGTAGCTGCTTCTTGACGCAGCTTCCAACTTCCAATATTTCCCCTTAAATGTAGTTGTCACAGACATGACAAGGTTCTTCCTGGGTTATGTGAATTGCCTTAGTGTTTGGGTATACAGCTGACAGGGTCAGTTACAGACAGGGAGATAAAATGGTTAGAATGCTCTAGGAACTTGGTACAGAGGATAACAGAAATTTTAAAATGCAGTAACTGTAAGGTGTTACAGATTTTTGTAGTGGCTGGAGAAACTCCCACCCATTCCATGCCCCCTCATATAGACCTGCTCTACATTTGCTCAGTTGATATATTTCTGTGGCTATGCTACATGCCTGAGGAAAGGCCCTGTGTGTCCCGAAAGCATGCTTATTTCCACCAACAGTTGGTCCAGTGAAAGATATCATTCAAACCACTTTGTCTCTCTGTCACTTGGGACCAACACGGCAATCACGCTCTACCTCTGGATAGTAAATTCAGGCCAAATTCTTGGTTGTAGCCAGCAATCTGTGTCCTCTCCAGAGGCATGGTTTCACAAACAGAATAGAAAACTGAAAATATAGATTCAGGAAGAAACAATGTCTTTGCCAGTGTTCACTGATTTCTCAGACAGGATTCCACAGAAATCAATTCCATTTTTCTAGTTCAGTTTGAAGGTGATTGTCTCCAGATTTATGTTCTGCAGTAACAGGATGGCAGCAGGACCTTAGATACATTCCAAGAATCTCCACACTTAAATTGAATAGGCTGAAAATTTTGAAGAGTTACAGGGTGCTTTCAAACGAGACAATAGCCCGCATTAGCACTCAACAGGAGGGGGTTCGCCTGTCTTTTAGGTGTTTGACAGACGTTAGCCCGCACCCATTTTCACAGCCCCCACTCACTTGCACACATTCTCCACTTACGGCATTGTCCAAGGATATGGTGGGCCCACTGTGTGGACCAGTGCATGCTTGTGCGCACCCATGCATCCGTCTCGCATCTATCAGGTTCACCCGCAGCCTTGCCCGCACCAGGTCTGCCACCACCATAGGGTCACAGCTAGCATGGCCTGAAATTAAGCAGCTGCACTGCTCTCCTTTCCTGTCTGTTGCTCTGGTGGCTTTTTCCTCGCTGCCTGGCCACTGCCTGTCAAATCCCATCCCCGGTTCAGCTGGGTGGCGGCAGCAGCAACCCGGGCTGGAGAGAGCAGGGATGGAGGGCCGTGCCCCAGGCCTGGCACCATGCACCAGGGAACACAGGGCAGGTGGCAGCTGTATAACCCAGTCCCCCATCCCTGCAGGACAGCTCCCAGACAACGGAGCACCGCACCACAGGGACGACGGCCGAGGAGGGCCCCCCAGACAGCCAGGTGAGCAGAAGAGCACCCCAGGGGGGAGAGGGGAGGGCAGGCCCCTCGGGGGCACGGAGGGAGCCAGCAGGACCCGGAGTAACCCCTAATGCACTACCCCCAACAGGATACGACCATCACCGCGGCTACCACATCCACAGGGCGGGCCCCATGCCGCCAAGCCGGTCGCCCCCCCCCACACGCGGGTCTCAAAAAGGGGAGCCCTGGTCAAAGCAGGAGATCAGGGACTTCATACGCATGGGGGGTCCGAAAGGGTCCAGCATGACCTGGTGCGCAGCTACAAGACCAAACAGGTCTATTAAGCCATCGCCCAGGAGATGCAGTGACAAGGGTACAGTAGGAATGTCACCCAGTGCATGCAGCAGGCAAAGGACTTGAGGTCCGGATATACACATATCAAGGACAACAATCTCAAGTCCAGCCGGGCCATGTGCACATCCAAGTTCCAGGAGGAGCTGGACATGTTCCTCTTCATGGACGGCACGCACAGAGCCAGCGGAGACCTGGGACGGCCCCCAGGAAGCGGA
>QEPC01010935.1:1414832-1466801 GCA_003113815.1 Sphenodon punctatus
GGGGGGGGGGGGGGGAAGACGGCCCGAACAGAGGAGCAGCGGCCGGGGGCTGGCAAACACTAATGGACCCCCATCCCATTGCAGCACAAGGCAGCCTGGAGGTGCACGAGGTGGAGGTTGTGGAGGAGGAGGTCGACGAGGCGGGCCCGGCAGCTCCCCCACCACCAGGTGGGCGCACCTCCACAGCGGGGCACACTGGCCAAAGGACCACAGGGGGCCAGGGGTGGAGGTACAGGGTGGGGAGGGGGGCACCCAGGGGCATGTGACCACAAGCAGCAGGGCCCAACAGGGGTCAGGGTGTTGGGGGCAGGCGGGAGGAGCTGGTGGGCCCACAGTGGCCCCCAAGGCACACATAACCGTCACGGGCCCCACTGGCGGTGATCAGTTGCTGGGGGGCCATCCCTCGAGAGGGCAAGGCAGGGGGACCTCACAGGGGAGGGCTGAGGGGAGCTGCCACACTATGGGGACCACCCCACCAGGCATCCCGGGTCATGTGGTAGTGGGCAGCGGGGCACACAGGCCGGAAGCACTAACGTGGTATCCAACCTCCCGTTCATAGACCAAGTGCCCGCTCGTGCAAGGGGTACAGCTGCCGTCAGCGTGGAGCGGAACCGGGGAATGCGGGCCAGGAACCAGTGCCAGAGGGAAGACCTCGGCAGGGAGGCCAGTAGCTTGGGCCCCGGCGTGGGACAGAGATAGGTGCACATGACAATCGCTTACCCAATTCTTGTTCCTTCTCGCAGGGGCCGTCAGCGGAGGCCAGGATGGAGCGGCCAGTGGATGACGGGGGGGCCGGGCCGTCCAGTTGGCTATCCCTGTGGTTGGCTGCAGCTAGGGCTCGCTGGCCCCGGTGGTGCAGCCAAGAGGGGGCGTGGCCGCCCCTGAAGTTAACCACCCCCTCCCATTGTATGCACCCCTCACCAATAAAGAGCTGCTGAACCTACACCTCGCTGTCGCTTCCTCTGTCCCGGGACAGGTGGTGGTGGTGAATCTGGGGGGGGTTGCATGCCAGGCCGGGGGGGGCACCGTCTTCAGGAGCCTGAAGGCCTGCTCCACCACGCTGTGTGCAGATGACAAGCGCTCATTGAACAGGCGGTGGTCTGAGTTGCGTGCCACTGGATACGCCCGCACGAGCCACGGGCTGAAAGGGTAGGCGGGGTCCCCTATCACTACAGGGGCCATGGGAAACCCCCGCTATCACGCGGTACAAGTTGGGGGCAATCTCCCCATCGAACATGCGTGCATAGACGGGGGAGGCATGCAGGATATGCGCGTCGTGGCTCTGCCCCAACTGGCCTGTGTACACATCTATAAACAGGCCCCTATGATCCACTACGGCCTGCAGATTGATGGAGAAGGCCTGTTTTTGGTTCATGTAGTTGATCTTTGCATAAGGGCGTCATATGATGGGGAATGTGGGTGCTGTCAATGGCCCCGATGCAATGAGGGAACCCCATTTCCTTGAACCCACGCATCACCTCCTCGGGGTCACAGAACTGGATGACCCGCTCCACGAGCAGGTCACACACATCATGGAGGGCCCTGACGGTGCCCACCCCGAACTGCTCCCCCACGCTCCTACAGGAATCCGGGGCGGCCAGCCGCCACACCGCCATGACCACGCACATCCCTGGTGGCAGCGGGAAGCGCATGTTCGTCTCCCGCCTCCGGAGGTGGGGGTTGAGGAGCTCCCCCAAGCAGGTCAGGAGGGAGCGAGGCATCCGGAAGTGGTCCGACCATTCCCCGTCCGTCAAGGTGGCCAACATGTTCTCCCACCAGTCGTTGGTGCGGGAGTGCGACCAGTGCCGTTGCAGGGTCGGTAGGGTCACGCGGTGGGCGTACACGTTGAGGGTCTGTTGGGCCAGGACGAGCTGGCCTTGCTGGGACACTGTGGAGCCCAACAGGGCATGGTGTTGGATAGCTGCCTGCCTCGCCCATCGCACGATCGCTGCCCTCCTGAGGTTTGCTGCCCTCCGCCGCTGTGCCCCCAGGAGGATGGAGCCTCGACCCGGCAGGCGGAGCAGGGCTATCTGCTGTAGCAGCATGCGCAGCAGCAGGAGGGCTGCGCCCAGGAGTCACAGCAGCACATCCCTGGGCTGTGACTACTCGTCCCCCGGCAGTATGGTTCTGCAGCTCCCCACTCCCAGCCACCCCCCACTGACACGTGCCCTGGCTGCAGCGCACTCCGCTGTGTGGCCTGTGCCCTCAGCCCACTCTCCTCTGGTATCGCAGGTGCTCCTCTGTGTCCACCCAGCTCGATGTCTCTGTTCTTTGTTTGCTGCTCAACCCCGTGCTACAGTCCCTCCGCCCCACGCCCGACCACCTGCATCGGGTCGCTTATGTACTGTGTAGTCTGGTGGGGGCAGGGCACCGATTGGTGCTGCACTGGGGGTGTGCTGGGACTGCCACTGTTTGCCGGGCCCAGCTGATCATCCCCACAAGTGCACCGGCCGCATGCCCGCCAGGGGGATGTGACCGCGTGCACCCCAGGGTACTGCTGCCTCTGCACCCGCACTACAGTCCCCCCTGCCATGCTGCAGCTGTGCGTGGTGTGGATACAATGCCTGGCTTGGCTCCTTGGCCTGGCGCAGTGTCCAGCCATGGGCTCTCTCATCACCTGTGCTGCATCCCTTCTGTCCTGTGTGTGGGTTGTGGCACCCCGGGCCCAGCGGGCCGGCCTATCTCTGACATGCAAAGCTGCCTGTGGGTGAGGGTAGCCACTTGTTACGTGCTCATCTCAGTCGCTGCAGCCCTCCGTCTCCCGCCTGTTGCTTCACCGGAGCGGGCCCCACTCCTGCCATGGCCGGTCGTTCTGCGGGGCCCTCAGCCGGGGATGTACAGGAGGGGTGGTCGCCCTGTGCGGACATGCTGTTGGCGGGCCTCTGGCTGAACCCCGACGTTCAGCTGTTGGTGGGCGACCCCCTGTTGGTGGAGGATGGCTTTCGGCTCCTGTTACGGTACATGTGGACAATGGGTCATCAGGTCGGTGCCCCAACATGCCGTGGCCGTTCCCTCAAGCTCAGCTTCACCCCCCTGTGTCAGCCTCATTAGGGGCACCCGTCCGCTGTTGTCACGCCATGGACCGCTGCGGAGTTAATGGCGGCTCGCCTGCTGATGGACTGACCCAGGATCGGCCTCGCCTTGCTATCTGGGGCTCCCCTTGTTGCTGCCCTGTACACCGGCAGCCACCTGCGGCATCCCGTGCGCACCCTCAGACGTGGGGGCCCTCCTGTGGGACCTAGGTTTGCTGTCCCCCGAGGTTGGTGGCCCACTTCGGACCGGGGACCCCTCCGCTGTGGAGTTCGCCGCCCTTCGATCGGTGAGGGACCGTCCAGCTGTGTGGGCTGCGGCCGCTGGAGCGGAACTCCTCCTTCCCCGCTTCCTGTTGGATGCTTATATGTGCTCTCGAGACTTCCGAAGGGGCCTGTTCGCCTGGGAGGGTCTAGCGCAGGGGTTGCTGCCCCAGGAGCGCTCACCGGACTGTCCATTAGCGACCCCTCGCCGCCAACTGCTCGCAGCCACCCCAGTGTCCTGGATGGTGCATTGCCTGCCCTCCCCCGCCCCCCGTGTCGCTGATCAGGATGTGCGCCGCCGTCTGCTTCACTGCTGGCTGCCGCCTGGTTCACTGGACTCCATCGCCCCCTCTCGGTGACCGCTGCTCCTTCCCGCTGGGGCTTCCCTGGTGCCCTCACCCACTATCTGCAGGTGCACCTGTGCCCTTCTGTTGTGCTTCTCTTGCCCGGCTGTGGTTCCACTTGCACCCCCTGCTCTGCCTCTCTTTGCTTGGGGGACCTCGTTCCCTGGGCACCAATAAAATGCTGTTCTGTGCCTTGCTTCTCTTGCTGCTGTGGCGGCTGGGTGCCCCCTCCCCTTGGCAGCCCTCCTGCCCCCATCTGTGTGGTTGTGTGCAGGGGGTGTGCTCGGTGTGTGCTGGTGGGCTCTGGGCCTGTGGAGTGTGCGCCGGTTGTGTGGTGTATGTTCCCCTGGCGGCTTTCCTGCACCTCCCTTCCACTCCCCCCGCTGTCGCCCCCTGTTGGTGCAGGCTGTCTGTGGTGGTGGCAATGGATGGGCGGCAGCGCCATGGGCGCTGGGCGGCTGAGCACAAGTAGGGGTTGTGCTGGCCCCGGGCTTTGGCCCTTCCGATCCCCCTTCATGTTGGNGCTCCCCTCTGCTGTCGCCCCCTGTTGGTGCAGGCCGTCTGTGGTGGTGGCAATGGATGGGCAGCTGTAACATGGGCGCTGGGCGGCTGAGAGTGCGTAGGGGTTGTGCTGGCTCCGGGCTTTGGTCCCTCTGATCCCCCTTCGTGCAGGGGTCTGGGTGCTCTTCCGGGTGGTGGCTGTTAGCGTATGGGGTGTGCCCCTGGTGCTGTTGCTGCCCCCGGCCCTCCCAGGGCCTGTTGGTGCGTGCGTTCCCCGTTGTCCTGTCCCTTCTCTCCTGCAGCTACTGTTGTCGTGCTGCTGGCAATCTTGCGCCTGGGCGTGATGGTGCAGCAGCTGGAACGGGCGGCATGGGATATGCAGGCGGCGGGCCGGATGTTCGATGGCGTCCGTGAGTGTGCTGCCTGTTTGCTGGGACCTGTGCCTGTGTCCCTCCACGGGGGGTTCTGTTCCTTGGTGCCCAGGGCCGGCTCTGATGGCTGTCATCTCCTCCTCTGTCCCATTCAGTGCAAACCATGATCGCGGAGGGAACCCGAGAGCAGGGGGAGTTGTTGGAGCTCCTCCTGCCTGTCCTGGGGCGGCTGCACTGCATGGACCATGCGCAGGCCGAGCACTGGTACAGGGCACGGGGTTGCTTGCCCTATTGATTGGGTGTTGTCCCGGACCTGCTGCTGCTGGCGCTGCCCCCCCCCTTCTGTTGCCCCGTCCCCCTGCCCTGCCCTGCCCTGTTGTTGTTGCCCCCTGTTGCTGGTTCCCTGTTTCATTTAAAGGCGTTTGTGTTCCTTCCTGGTGTGTCCGTGTTGTGCTTTGCTTTGTCCTCTTCCCTTGTGCGGGTGCCTCTGGGGGGGTGTTGCGGGGTTGCCTGTGTTGAGTGGGTGCTTTCCCCCCCCCTTGCCCCCATGGGTCGTGTGCCTGTTCCTGCGTCCTTCTGTTGCCTGCTGTGTGTGGGCCGCTCTGCTGGGGGGCTGGCACCATGCTGTCTGGGCTCTGCATCAGGACTGTACGGGGCCAGCTCCTTTGTAGCTGTCATCCAATCTCCCTCCTGCCTCACCCACATGGGTCTTGGTGGCGGGGCCATGTTGTGCGACTTCGTTTGCCCTCGGTCAGCCATGTTTTGCCGTCACTGTGCCGGGCGGGGCTTTCCCGCCGGTTCCGGCTGTCCGTGTACTTGCACAGGTGTTTGCTGGGTGTTTCCCGGGATGGGTGTTTGGCCGCTGGGTGTTTGCCGGCCCCTCCCCTTTCCTTCCCACAACCCCCTGCGGCGCTGACCGTGTAACTGTCTCCCTGCTTGGCGCTGCTGGGTATTCTCTGGGTGTGCTCACCCACCCATCCACACCCATCTCCACCCATTGGTGCTGCTGCGTCGTCCGTGTAAAAACGGCCTATGTGGAGTTGATTGGTTCACTAACATACCTGCTCTGCAGGCTAGAGTTCAAATTCCACTAGGGTCACAAATAAAAATGAGTTTGTTGATCTCAGTCTAGTGTCCATTTATCTAGAACATACCCGCATCCAGTAGTAAGGAGTTTATTTACGTGCTAGTCTCTCTGTAAGGAAGACCGTAGACTGGAGTAGTATGGGTGTTGTAGCAAGGACTTAAAGTGCATTGGAAAAGCTTGCATTGCTTTTGCCAGCAGTATGCCTGGCTTAGCTGGTACAGTTATTCCCACCCTTTCCTGAGTGCTAAATTCAGCTACAGAAACAGTGGGAACTCCCAAGTCCCAATCAGGATCAAGGCCCAATTATATGAGGTATATAAAAACCATACAAGAAAACCTGAAGCCTGCCTGGAAGAGGTTGAAAACAGGAAATCTGTATAGGTAATGTCTGATGAATTGGAATGGGATACAAACTGTTTATTGTATTTATATTCCCTTAGAACTTTTCATTTTGTGGTAGAATCGGTGTCCAAAAAATATTTCAACAGTCTCTGAAGGGCAATTAGTTTGATGCTCAGACTGAACGCCGTAGTTGTTGTTGGGTTTCCACAGAATGATTATTTATTTGTTGAAAGCCAGGTGGTCCAACATGGAGGAGGGCTTGCCCTTTAGCCCCTAGGAACACATAATCCCTCTTTCTCACTTCACCCCGGACACCATCAAGAATTGTTTACCACCTGGAAAAATATATGCATGGTGGGGCAAGGGACAGGGAATGTGAGGCGTGAGCGGCAGGCAGTGCTCCACAGCCATTCTGCCCACTTCCTTCTCTCACATCCTCCAGTATGGTGGAAGGGAAGGAGGTGGAGAGAGCAGCCATAGTGAACCTTTTCCTGCTTGCATCTTGCACTCCTTGCTTCTTCTCCCATGTATGCACACTTGCTTCACAAAGTACACAGAACCTGGAGAGATGCATGGGAAAGGAGGACAAGGAACAAGTGTTCCAGAGGGTCCCAGACCAGTGTGTTCTACCTGCCTTCTGAGGCTTTCCTGATTGTGCCCCTTTATAAGTAATTTATAAAAAGCAGCAGACTTGGTTCTTGTAAAAAAAATGGCCTTGCCAAACCCCATGTGCTGTGCAAACAACACATGTGCATCTTACGTGCAGCCCCCATGTGGACCACGGACACACCCGTGTGATAGGGGCTAATGCCCATGTGAAAGCCACATGTGTGCATGTTGCGCGTGCATAAACTGTGCATTCAGGGGTTTGGGATTGAGGCCATTGTCTTAGTGATGGGGACTAAGACCAGGGCATAAGGCTGATTCACACAAAATATATAACTGGCTTCCACAATGCAGCAATAAGACTTGTTTTTTTGTTTGTTTTTTTACTAGACATTAAAAAATTGTTATTGGCTACTTTTGCTGAATCACCCTATATTATTATTGGAATTTGATTTCTTGACCAAGAATCTTGCAATTCAGTGTTCACTAATTAATTGCTATACAAGAAGGGAATCATGTCAGTTCTCTGTGTCTCAGGGTATTTTCAAACGGACAAACTAATCCTTGATTTAATCCAAGTTTATTATCTAGTATTTACAAACTCCTGTCTGTTCAGACGGACATTTTATTTATTATTAATGCTAGATAACTTTAATCCTTGATAATCGGTCTGAACACAACCTTGCTGTTAATCAGGAATTAGAGTATCCGGGGTGAATTTCAATACCATGGTGCTTTTCGTCTGTGCTCAGTGCACTGATTTCTGGGATTGAAGGAAATCTGATTCTCCTTGTTTTTCTGATTTCTGAGTTGAAGAAAATGGAAACTCATCCCTTTGTTCTGCGCGCGTTTAAACTTGACTCTCCACAATGCATTGCAGAACGATGACGAAGGTAATACGATCGCCCCACAGTCATGTGTCCCTATGTAACATAGAGCAAGAAATGCCTAGAGAGGATGTCAGGCCTTTATGTAGGACTCTGTGACTGTAATCTAGGATTAGTTGACTAATCCTTGATAGTTGTTCAGATGGACATTAGCAAAGATTAATTCAACATCCGGATTTATAAAATCGGATGTTTTTCCTAATTCTAGATGATAATCTCTGATTTGCGACATTCAGACGGACACCTAACATTAGGAATTAAGGCTTTAATTCCTATTTAAATGTTCATCTGAAAATACCCTCATTTCGCCTTCAGTAAAATGCGGATAATAATCTTGCCCTCCTTTGTACAACTCTCTGAAACGTTGGGATGAAAAGTGCTATGAAAAGGGCAGTATTTATCGTGTTAAGGGGATGGGTGATGAGCCCATAGAAAATTCTTGTACCATTTGCTTTTGATATACATGTGTTTATTTTAACTACTTCTTAAACAGGTTCATCAGCACCAGGACCGTGGAGAAACCTTCCAATGCCAGCTATGCCCTTTCACCTCCTCCCGCCACTTCAGCCTGAAACTCCATATGCGTTGTCATCAGCACTTCCTCAGGACAGAAGCCAAAGTGAAGGAGGAGATCCCAGAAACAGAGGTCAAGGGGTCACCACAGCTAAGTGATGATTCTTGCACTGGACAGTTTAAGGAAGGGGGAGCTGAGCATCCTGGGACTATGTCTGTGTCTAAAACCCCTGATGCAACTGGGCCCACCAGTGCTGGTATCCCACCTTTACTAGTAAAAGAAGAGCCCGAAGATGACAACAGTATCTCCACTGCATCCTTTGTTCTTAGTCCTGTCGACAGACTGACCAACAATCCAAAGCTGAAAGACTCTTCTGACTATATGGCCAATACTGCATCTGCACTGTTCAGTCAGGACATCTCTGTCAAGATGGCATCGGACTTTCTCATGAAGTTGTCAGGTAATTGAGCAAGGGGCTGGTCTTTCTCCTAAAAACTTAAATAATCCCTGTTTTGTGTCCACTAATTTGTGGAACTGGCAAAAGTTTATTTTATTTTACCTGACTTTTGAAAAATATTTCCCAATTTATATTTTGGAAGCCATAGTGCTTAGTCATTAGAGGAGCAGACGAATTAAATCCTGTAGCAAGCCTGGGTGAGGCCTCTGTCAGGGAATGTGGGGGGTCTCGGGTAGCATGCCTGGATGAGGTTTCTGCCAGAGAGCTGCTGCTGTGTCACGATGTGAGACTACTGGGCTAAGATGGATCATTGGTCTGACTCAGTTAGGCAGCTCCTTATATATCCTTACTGGTTGTGTCAGTGATTCTGTATGAGCTTTAGGCCCTTTTTAAATGGACCACGGAGGTGCCGCGGTCCATGGGGGATGGGTGGAGGTGGCAGCGGGTGTGCAGCACATGTGCGGCCTGGCACACAGATGCACACCCATCTCCATGCATGGAGGCACCTTTGTTGTCCCTAAGTTCTACCTTTGTTGTTAGCCGCCTCGAGTTGCTGTAGGCGAGAGAGAGCGGGATACAAATAAAAGGTGAATTGAATTGAATTGAATAATGCCTCCGTGGGTGGAGTGCGGGCGTGCACATGCACCCCCACCCAACCCCACCCGGGTCACACAGACTCCCCCACCCCACGTGGGGTCTCATGTGAAAAGGACCTTAGTTAAGATGTCTTGGGCCTTGATTTTTGGATAATTCCCACAAACGTCAGTGGGTACTTTCAGACATCATGCTTTCAAGTGGTGGCAGATTGACACATCTAATCAAACTATGTGTAAAGACATTCACGCAAACACCTAATCCATGGTAGATCTATGGTAGGCTCCTCTGATATTTTCAAGGATGACTGCCATGTAGTAGTAAGTAGTAACCCTAGCATGAAAGTGTTTAAGCTGTGATAACTCCATGGTAATGGCAGTCACCATTTGAAAACATGTCGTCTGAAAAGACCCAGTGAAATCTGTGATTGTTCAGCATTGGAAAATAGAGCCCTTTCCTGTCTGAGCTAGTGATCCTTACCTTCACCTCAGTGAGGTTCGGGGATACCAAATAGGTCAGTGCATATAAAGTACATTACTTTATTTTCTTGTTTATTTTCATCAGAATTTTGGTAGCCCAAGAGGCACATGAAAACCTTTCAAAATCCTTTTTTAAATTGAAAATCTTTATCCAATGCAGATGTCGGATTTATTTTTTC
Source organism: Sphenodon punctatus (assembly GCA_003113815.1). NCBI lineage: Eukaryota > Metazoa > Chordata > Lepidosauria > Sphenodontia > Sphenodontidae > Sphenodon > Sphenodon punctatus. Next base: position 1,424,487 of record QEPC01010935.1, read on the forward strand.
TCCTGAAGATTGTTTCCTACAGAATAATTTTATGAAACGGAGCATATGTGTCTGGAGAGAATCCATTGTATTTTCTGTGTTCTGTTCTAGTTGATTTGACTGAATAATTCAGTGTTAGGAATATGCTGTTTTTCATTATACTGAACATTTTCAGACATTGAAAGTTTAAAGGAAAGGAAGGGAGAAAGGGCTGGAAGAAAGTCTGTCCTGTCTTACATGGCAACGGCAGCCCCCAAGGTGATTTCCAAATGCTCTTTCAGCCTGTTGGAGATTGACAGTAGCCTTTTACATGGAGAATAATTGGTCACCGCCTTCCTTTAAACAGAATGAGAGTTGCATTTTAGTAAATGTCATTGTCAGGTGAACCAGAGGATCAGCACTGCTCTAATGTCTCTTTGCTCAGTGACCCTTCAGTCATGTCTTTTAGAATAGCTTAATGTCCTCATCTGCCCCAGATCTTTGTTACCTCTGGGACTGCAGTCTGTAACCTGTGACCAAGAAAGGACTGAGAAGAGATGGAAAATAAAGAAGCTTTATAGTGCTAAGCCAGCAAAACAAGAAGGGTTGGGGGTAAAAGGAGTGGAGAAGCCTAATGGGTCAGAATAGCAGACAACTTGCACCAGGTGTTTAAAGAAACTCATGAAAGAATCTTGTAGACGTTAGAATTTTGTTGTGTCTTAACATTTCATTGGGAAAATATTCTTTGTTTTTGTAAATTTCAGACTCCAATCCAAGCTGTTGTTTGCTGTTGGTCTGACATTTATTTTAGATTAGCATTGCTTAAGTACGTTCTATGTAGTAAGGGACTGTAGACCACAGCTGTACTGGACTATAGACAGAAGAACTCACAATGGCTGCTTAGAGTATGAATGAGAGCAGAAAGTATGAGCGAAGGAGGAAAAAGGCTCATGGCAAGAATAAAAACCCACAACATTTTGATCTGTTGTTTTTCACTTAGCATTTGATAGGTAGCAGTTTACAGTGCAGCAGACAGTCATGTTTCAAATGACTGATCTGTTGGCATCAGCAAAATAATACAAATGTAGATTATTCATGCAAAAAAGGCCTATGCAGTTATTTTATGGTGACTTACCAAAGGTCCTGAAATCTGACTTGTATGGCCTGTTACCTAGCAACATGTTATAAAGTCAATGAGGATGTGAAATGTATCTGTGTGTGTGTGTGTTTGTGTGTGTGTAGAACCTTGGTGACAGCTGTAGAACTGCACAGAGGAAGAGATGTTATTTTAAAACAAAAGGAAACTGTTGTCCAGAGAAATCTATATTCTGAATCATAGCTTATGGTACTGTGCATTTGGATGGTGCTATGATATATGTAGAGTACATGCCTATAAACCAGTAGCCACAAGTGCTCTTTTATTTAGCAATTTCAGTAAATACTAGTGGTATTTTTAAAAAACACTTCCAGGTTTTTCAGTTCTGTACTAACTCAGTCCTTTTGATGATACCAATATAAGGACCATATTGTTAAGTGTGTTAAAATGTCCATTGGTAACCTTCGTCAAGAGCATAAATCTTTTTAACTTGCATTTGACAACAGCTTGCCATAGAGATTGTCAGATTTGTTATGACGACTATATTTATTTCAGTATTTGTAAAATAAAAGCTGCAAACTAATTCAGCAATTTTAAATGCAAAGAAAATGAAGAAAATGAAATATTTTCCAGATTTTACTTTGTAGGCCCCAAATAATTTAATTTTAAAATATACTTACAAGCAGTTCTTAAAGTGAGATTTTCTTTGGTCATTAGTTACTGAGCACAAACATGTAGCCAGTGTTGATATGCAATTGCTCTGAACCAAAAAGCTACTTTAGCATAGGCTTAACTTTAAACAAGTGAATAATTTATTTAACATCAGTAGGACATCCCATCTCTAAGAGCACTGCTGGATTAAAACCATCATGTCTGGTATCTTTCTTATGCATCAATTTCACATGAAATCTTGTAACTGCATTGCAAGATTAATCTGCAGTTCTCACTGTTTAAAAATAAAAAATTAATGATAGCTTCTGTTATCAGTTCTAAAGTGTATTGCTAAAATTTTAAGCTTTTCTATCCATTTTTAAAAAGTTGTTCATTACTGTTATAAAATAGGGTTTTCACGCAGGAAGCCAAATTACCATAGCCACCACAGTATAATAAAACTCTGTTACTGCGCTAGTTACATGCTGCATTTACTTTTCATAGCATTTTAAAATAAATGAGTCCCTCTAAAATAAGTGATGCTTGCACTATTGATTTCAAAGGGACCTTGTGTGTAAAGCATACTTCATTCCCTCCCTGCCTGCCTTCTTCTCCCTCTCTTTTTACAGTTGCATCATTCTAGACAACGTCTCTTTTCAATTTAGGATTTCATGTATTTTCTGTTGTGCTTTGCTTCTGCAGTTCTTTTTTAAGTTGTTCAAACTGCTCATGTGAAACGTAATAAAAGGAAAAAAAGGAGTGTGGTAGCCATATCCAACAAACGGCAGTCCATAACTTAAAAAAAATTTTAAATCCCTGTAATCCATAACTATGAAGGAAAACAGGTTTTGTATATGGGGGAAGAACATAATAACTGCCATACTGTGTCTAGCCGAGCATCCTGCCTCCAAAATGTTGTTTCTGGAAATTTTCATGACTGTCTCGTACAAATCACTCAAACTTTGTAGTTACGTGTTACCTCCAGTCAGAATCTGTTAGTCATTTCTTGTCTCGTTTAAAAGCGCCCCTAGACTGACTGTTTGCTAGCTGGCTGTAACCCAATCAGCATGTGGAAGTGAGGAACTTTTTGTTGCTCCAGTTTTGTTTAAAGCAACAAACAATTCCTAGGATTGCATATTTGAGACTTAAAGCAGCCTAAAATAAGTCAGGTTTAGTTAGGAAAAAAGTTTTTCTAATGCTCCACTCCCATCAACAACTTCCAGTGTGCCAGTAGAGTCTTAAATAAGATAATTTGCATAAAGGATGGGCTTCATATGGAGTTTCTCAAGAGTGCATCTTACCACTAGCCTTCTTTTCCCTTTAAGGCTGTCTACAGTACAGTTTCAGCAACCCATTTCAGTAGGAGATATTGGATAGAGATATTGGACATAGAAGAAGAAGGTGTTACTGAATGTATGGAGAATTACAATGACAGCAAGTTCCATCAGGACCATTGAGGAAAGGGTACAAAATACAATAGCAAGTGAGAGACCAATTTGTTTGTGTTAAGATAGGAAAGCAGGTTTTCCCCAACCTCCAGCCCATTGTAGAGTTTGGGCAAGACATTGTTTCTAAGAAACCAAGTCAATAAGATCTAGCAGGTCAACTGGAGCTTAAGGGATCTGCTTACTGATCTCATTAAAATAGTTTCTTGTTGCAAGGGAATTAATTAATCACTCACTCCTTTTCAAAATTGTATTCACAAGTCACAAGCCTGAACTAGGGTCTCCTTGTAGTTGTGCCCAAATTCTTTGGCGTTTTCTCCCCTTCACAATACTAGCAAAACCAGCCTGGAAAATACTTCAAGGCTGTTAGCCCTTTGCTCACCACAGCTGCCCTGTTGGTTCCTTTCAAATATAGTGAATCTCCTACCCATAGCCCAATGATCACTCATTTGGGGACTTATTTAGGCCCACGTTACACAATTTCATGGTACTTTGTATCTTACATGAGATTTTGTAACTTGTGCATGCACCTTTTCTCATAGGCAGGGAAATAATGTGTTTCATCACTGATGTCAGGGCAGGGAAATCCAGCTCTGAAACTTATGTGAGTTCTGTATTACGTGAGATTTGAATGTGTGCATGAGGTGAATTAAAAGTGAACGTAACTTAACACAAAAATTACATTCACATGGATCCTCTAATGAATCCATTAAGGTCACGTGACTTTGCATGGGGCCGGGGGGGGGGGGGGGGAGAAACAGAGAGAAAATAATGTGAGCATCCAGCCCAGCAGGACCCTTATTGCTATTTTTCATGGGGGATAGAATCTCACGTGAAAATCAGTACATCGGCAAGCAGTTTGTATGTCAGTGGAGTACTACTTTCCCCTTTTTACTCTCACAACAGTCATTCTAAACTTTCCTGTTGAAGACTTCCCCCCCCAGGAATTTAGAAGAGGTTTACTTAAGTTTTAGCAAAAAAGTACCATTTGTCAAAGCGTCTCCTGTTGTAGTTTTTGGTTGATCCTGCTAACTCATTCCTATATATTTGTGGTTCATGGTCACTATTTTGGATACTTTCACCATTCTGAGAGTATTCAAACACAACACTACAGGCAAAGCCACTACTTCCAACCATGATATATCTATCTACTTTGTAGTTCTATAAATCATCATGGCCAGTAACTTCAAAGTCCTCCTGATCTTCTAAGAAGCAATTACTTCATACATTGAACTATCTGCTTCAGGTCCTTTGAACATTTGCCTGTGTCAAATAAGGATATGAAATAGAAAACAAAACTTCAGGAGCAGCCATGTGTTTTTTTCTGAGAAGAGACAATTGTTTATGTGAGGGTATTAGAGATACTTTGCATGAAAAACTCTTTTTCTCCTATGAGGTGCTGCAAGTATGTTCCCAGTGAGCATGCTACTGGCATATATTTTTAACTTTTATTTATTTATTTATTTATTTAAATTTTTATCCCGCCCTTCCCTAAGGCTCAGGGCAGCTAACAACATATATAAAAACATTAAAAACAATAAAAAGAGAATACAAACCCCCAACCATCCCACATCCCTCCCCCCCACAAAATTGCCCAATACCACCTCCTCACACCCTACTCCAAATCACCTCACAACCCTGCCCCAGTCCACCCAGAAAACCCCCATCCCCTGCCCCCCAAATGCCTTAACAAAGAGGAAGGACTTACACCGCCTCCAGAAGATGCTCGGGACCAAACTTCTGGGGGAAGGGAGTTACATAGCATTGGGACAGCAATCAAGAATGCCCCCCTTTGAGCCCTTGTTGTAGGAACAAGACTAACCAACGGTACCCACAGGGAGGCGCTCTGTGGGGAATGGAAGGACCAAGTGGGGAATGGAAGGACAGGTGGTCTCTCAGATAGGTGGGGCCCAGACTGTTTAGGGCTTTAAAAGGTCAAAACCAGCACCTTGAATTGTGCCCAGAAAGCTATAGGAAGCCAGTGCAGACTACAGAGCACTGGTGTAAGGAGCTTACAGTGCCCCACCCCTGACAGGATGCGAGCTGCCACATTCTGCACCAGCTGCAGCTTCCAAACAGTCATCAAGGGCAACCCCACATAGAGTGCGTTGCACTAATCTAGCATCTAGTGATGAAAGTTACCAGCAGGGTTACCTTTTTGTGTGTCCAGGGGTCTAATTAACCTTCACTCCCTATTGTGTGGATAGGAGTGTCCACGCAAACATTTAGTATGTAGTAACTTACCCACAGGATAAAGTATGGTATGCTGCTCCCAAAAAGGGTTGAGGGGATTCTGGGAACAGTAAGGACTTCTTTTAGAATAGCAAACAAAAAGGCCTGCATGAGGGCAAGTGGCTTCACCCTAAAGATGAAAAAAGCAGAAGGCAGGTGAAAAACAATTATGATTTTTAACAATATTTCATTTTAAAACCAGTCTCATGTATTTTTGTGGTATGGCTCATACTTTTTGAACATTTAGAGTTGACAATTCTGCTGTAGTGACATCTGTGTGCTTAGTTTCATCCATTTGTCCATGTCCACTGCCAAGGAAATGCTACCATCAAAGAGAAACAGAAGAATCACTTGTCAGAAAGGTTTCTTACTTGTGAGAAGCTGCATCAGCATCTCTTTGTAACCTGCTCTGAGAATCAATAATTGGTGATATGAGGCATTTAAAAACAATTTTAAAATAACAAAAACAAAAAAAACTCCTGCTTTCTTTGATTTCTGTGGACTTGCTGCATAGAATAGACTTCTTTTGATAGTACTCTCTCCCATAGGAAAGAGATCTCTGGTTTTCCAACACCTAATGGACAGTTTTAATTATCATAAGGAAATAAATAAAGATTTTTAATTCCCTCCATTTCCCTGTTTCTTCTCTTTCTAATATTTAGAAAGGTCTTCTCTTTGTTTTCAACAGTGGTGTTAACAAATGGCTTGATGAGTTGAACCAGGTTTTCAAGTCATGGGCTGTGCCAAATTGGCTGTCATGTAAAAAGAGATTTGTAGTTGTCCAGGCGGCCTGTGTCCAGTTGGCCAGGCTAGCCGTATACAGGCTAGAATATCCGGTAGGAATCGTCTTGCAGCAGGGACCGTGTCTATTTTATTACTTTGTAAAGTGCCAGGTACACTGCTTGCGCTATATAAATGTTTGTTAATAATAATAATAATAACAGAAGTGGAAGAAGAAGAGGAGGAGGAGGAAGGAATGCAGGAAGTCTTGAAGTTCGACGCACAAAGCTCCAGTGTCCCAAAGTTACTTTTTGTGTGTGTGTTCAGAATTATGCAGATGGTTTTTATAGTTGTGTGTAATACTTTTTCTAGCTCTTGTCCATTTGTGGTTTGTTCTTGTTACTTGCTGCTATATGATTATACATTACACACCTCATTAACTACAGCTTTCTTTCCTCTCTTGACAGCTGCAAATCAAAAAGAGCCCTTGACTCCTAAATTTAAAGTGAAAGATGAGCCTACGGATGAAGAAACTGCAAGTGCCACCTTGCCTCAGTCCAGTTATGTGTTCAGCCAGGGATCTGAAGCTTCTGCCCCAAGCATCCCTGAAGAGAATCTCAAGCCAGAGGAAGTGCAGGCGAACGTGCTAAGGCAGGACATGTCAGTCAAGGCAGCATCCGAGCTGCTCATGAAGCTCTCAGGTAGTTGATTAATTTCAAAATATTCAGCTTCTTAAATTTTCACGTCTGTGCTAGTAGATTGTGAAGTTGTCTACTGTAGGGTACTTCGAAAGGGCCTTTAACCTTGGCATCTAATTGTTGCAGTGCACAGATTTTACTCATCTTCAAGTCAATATCCATAATGATTATACGAAGAGCTGACAAGTTAAAGCTTTTATATGTTGATCCATTGCCTAATTTATTCATGTATTTGTCTCTCTTCATTAACATTTTTTATGGCTTGGATATGTCAAAGCCTGGTGGAAATTCACTCAAAACCAGTGGCTTTTGAGATCTCTGCCATTTTTCCTGACAACTAACCAGGTACTGACATGGTCAGATTTTAACCTGAATTCAGAACTCAACCTAATGTCATATCTGAACAATCGCTCTCTAGTTGACAGCTCATTTTGTACTGCACATAGATGCCTTTGGGCTAGAGCACATCAGTGTAAATATATTTAATACAAATTTGTTGGGAAACATCTCACAGTACATCAATTAATATAATGTATTTTGTTTTGATAAAGTACACTTGTAGGAATTGTTACACATATGTATCTACACAATGAATCTAAGAATTTCAGTTATTGTTGTTCTGCTGACAGAGCTTTTATGAATGTTAAATGATTATCTGTTTTCATAGTTAGAACTTTGATAAATTTGGTAAAAACCAAACAAACCCCCAAAACTGTAAGTCAGTATAATTTCTCAAATGTTCAGGAAGTACCACAGTCCTCGAGCATAAAGCCTAAGTGAGTAACAAAGGACTAGATACAGAATTTCTGTTACATTGATATAGTTTTGTTGGTTTTTATTATAGCATATATTTTAAAACTATCTATTTGCATGGTGTGATATCCTTTTGGCCCATCTACATCTGCAGCTCAAAAGGAATTTTCAGAAACCACATATAAAATGTTCATTCATTTTCACTTGGGAGCTCACTGTGTTTGAAGGCTGCATGTAAGAAATGCATTAGCAAACATTACTCTTGTGAGTGCTTTAGTATTTCAGTAAAAATTGCTGATGGCGGCACTTCTGGGGAATCAATACATTAGGAGGTAAGGAATTAATAGTGATTTAGTTCAAAAACTGCATTGTGGCAGTTGGTATTCCTGAATTAGCCAGTTGGTGGGGTTGTACCAACCTTCTTTTAGCATTGTACTTGGGAGAATATATTACAGTGTTAATAGATAAATGTTTCAAAGTTTCTAGATAAAAATATGTATTAGAATAAGTATTAGAATAAAATCAAATGTTAGAATAAGGAATTGATATTTTATTAATGAAAGGCTTTTTTGTTTTTTGCTAGTGTATAATGGCATTGTTTTAATTAAGGTAATTTAATTCACTTAATTACAGCAACACCTATGTAGCATACTGTCATATTCATTATGCTGGGGTTTTCTAGTCTATGGCAACTTGCACTTTTTTTAATATAGGAAAGAACAAAAATTTAAGGATGTGTCTGTGCTTTGGGAGAAAACCAGCAAGATGTTTCTTAGCACAAAAAAGTCCCACAGGATTCTACAAGTTCTTTTTACGGGCTGACTAATATTTTATTAAACAATAGTATTTGGATTTCTTTCTTGCTACTCAAGGTTCTAACACAGTGATACTAGCATATTTCTGTTGTCTGGTTACATAAGCAAGGATGTACTATGATGGGATAAAAACAAGCGTGCAGGCGTTGCAACAGCTCCCTGACCCGCCTTGGGGCAGAAAACTGCGGCTGCCACACTCTGGGCTGGTGAGCAGCATGGAACAAACATGCCGGCCACTGGGAGAGCCATCCCAGTGCCCCCACACCCTGGGTATGGGGGGGGGGGGGAAAGAACTGCAACAATTTGCATGGGCGGCCGCCCCCAGCACACTGCCATGACACGTAGACAAGGTGGCCCCAGGGATGCAGGGGCTGAACAGACATGTTGGCCTGCGTGGGTGGCCCTTGGCCCTGGGGCAGCCTTGGGACAACATCTGGCAGCAAGGGAGCACACATGCGGTTGAGTCTCTGGCCCATAGTGGGCCACCATCACATCTGTTTTTACCCAATAATTTATTCCATAATCTTGGGAAAACCAAACAATACCGTAAAATCGTATTGTAGCAGGGACGGCATTCATGCGGAGTAAGTCCCTGCTGGATTTGGCCCAAATAGTCACTCAATAAGGGGAATCAACTCCACATGCATTTATTTACAGTCCCTTGGTCCTCTACCATAGATACAGTCTCACATACAAAGGCTTTACCTTCTGGCTGAGCACAGTTTCTCTGAGTTCTCCTGGTCAGGCAAGATCCCTCATGTAGCCCAGAGAAACCCTCCAGCTCAGGCCATCCCTGTGAGCCTGTCTGTCAGGAGACAGAGCCTCACCTGAGCTCCTGCCTCCTTCGCAGTTCTCCCTGCTCCGAACTTTGCTCAAGCTTTTACCTCTGGGCTGGCTCTGCCACGCCCAGTCTTGGGTGGCTCCACTTATGCTCTCTCTCCTGCCTGGGATGCACCTCCATAAATGGTCAGCGGCATGGCAGGTACTCTTCCCTGCTACAAAGATAGCTGCTTTTTCTGCAGTCGTGCATTTTCCAGAATAAAAAGAGCAACATTCCATCCCCAAAATGTCTGCTTTATTCATATCCTGTGCCCATCTCAGTTTAGTGCACCTCATCTCAATGCACGCATATATTGTAAACTATAGACTCTAATGCAATACCTCCCTTGTTAATTTTCATTTATAGTCTAGTCTTGCACTTGAAAACCTTTTATTAAAACAGCAGCAAAATGTAAAATGTTTTTGGCATGTGAAAACTTTCAAAATACTAAATGCCTTCTCCTTGTGGTGCACTGGGTAGCTTTAATTTCTTGGCTACTTCATGTATCCTGTCTGGGTCTCAAAGACTGGTAGCTGTTGGAAGCAGAATATACAGTATGCAGGTTTTCTACCATCTTACCTGCCTATGGCCCTTTTCACACAGACACTCTAACACTGATAAAATGGGTGTTACATTTTATTATACATGTTGCAGGGCACCCATAGAGCACACCTGCAGCCTNACTCTAACACTGATAAAATGGGTGTTACATTTTATTATACATGTTGCAGGGCACCCATAGAGCACACCTGCAGCCTTGCAACATGTATAATAAAATGTAACACCCATTTTATCAGTGTTAGAGTGTCTGTGTGAAAAAGACCTATGACTGCTTACCCGTATGTATATCCAGTTTTAAAACTGTCTTTTGAAGAAAATTCACTTTCTTATGACCTGGTTTAGTTCTTTAAACAGTCCTTGTTCACCAAACCAAGTCCCCAATTTTCTCTTTTACATTTGAAAAATGAAGGTTAATGGGATACCCATTTGAGAGCTGTAGATGACATGCTTATTTCAGTTGTGCTGTCTGCTGATTAGATGAATAGATGTAGGGAAATAATTTCTCTGCTACAAAATCCCTGTCATGATCAGAGATCAAGGAATCGGAGATTCTGTGCTGAAAACCTGGACCAGGAAATGGCAGTGGCCCCTCCATAGGAGCCTGGAGATAGGAGGTGGCTTAAAATAAGCATTGCTTCCCTGCCCTAACAAAGGATCCAAAAAAAGAAGGAAGGAGGAACAAAGTAGGGGCTTCCCAGCCTGGCTCCATCTACGTAGCTATGAAAAGCAGAGGCTGGAAGATAGCAGGAACTATCATACATTTCTGTATGTTTTCTTTTTTGACTCGCCCATTGGATTGAAGGTTTTATTATGTCTTACTTTTATTATATATTTATATTATTGTATTTTTATATTTTATTTCTATAAATTGTTAGCCACCCCGAGCTGCTTTGCAGGAGGGGTGGGGTATAAATTATGTTAAATAAATAAATAAAAATAAACTTCCCCTGGTACTAGAGGCACAGAGTCACCTAGACATGTTGCTTTCAGAGGTAAACTTAGTCCTTCCTTGCTTGTGTGAATCATTTGCACAGCAACAGAGGAGAAAACAAGCATGAGTATGGCTTTGTTAAAGAAAAATCTGAAAACATGGTTTGGAAGAGGAAAATAAATATTTTTCTTTTGAAAGTAGAAATGCAACAACACTGTAGTATAAACTAAAATTATTTTACTGGTTTGATTAGTATTCGTACTATGCTATTTCTAAAATCTGGTCACATAAGCAATGTAACACATGGTGAGAGGAGAACTTCTACACCACAAAGATTTAATCTGTTGGCAAGCCTATATTTGCTATATAGTGTGTCATATTTAGGATTTTGTTGTTGTTGTTGTGGTCTGTGGATTATTTCCGGCATTGGCATGCTGCAGAATATTTATTTCAAGCACTAGTACATACAGTTAATTTAATAGGTTTTTCTATGACAGCCACATAAAAAATGCTACCCCAAAAACACTTGAATAGCATCCAGCATTTTTAGCTGTTGATAGGACTCGCTTTGTTTCGTAACAATATTAATGATTCATCGAAGAACAGGTAGAGTGATGAAAATCTATTGCCTTAACTGACTGGAAAAAAAATACTGACTTTAGCAGCCTGCAACACAGGAGCTCAAAAACAAAAGAGGAGAGCCCTCGCTATGCTAGTTTACATGGTGGTGCCCAAGTCTGGGACATCTCTTTGCAGCTCACTGCTGTCTAACAGAAGCACTCAGGGAGCACTGCTATACTTACAGAAAGGGTTGGGGCTGGTGTGGGTAGCACAGACTGTGTATTTTTGTGTTATGCAAGAAAAAGTCATGGAAACATTTATCCCTACATGTCAACTTTCATATCTGTTAACTATGAAACTATTAAGAGAATTTCAGTTAAATTAATTTCTAAAAATAAGTACTTCAAAACGTTTACCTGCACTGCAAACTTATTTTAAAAATAAAATAAAAATTGTCTCATATGGATTTTCATTGCTTCTGTGAGACTTTCTTTAAGATAGATGTTACAAATGTATGGATGCTTTTTAAACATTTGAAATGATTAACAAGGACTCTACCCTTTTAATCACTGCACATTTTCCTGGCGCTCACGCAATATTCAATTTAAGTAATTAGACAGAGCAGAGAATAAATCTCTTCTTGGCAGTCCTTCCGTGTTTAGGGTCTAATTCAAAACCTCTTGAATTGAATGGAAAAACTTTCACTACTTTCAGTAGGTTTGGATTAGGTCCATAACTAGGGTGCCATATATTGACATATGTAGGTTTACCTGTTTTGTTGGGCATCTTTACACATAATGTCAACACAGGGCCATTTCTGTGTTCTGTCCTTGGCCTTTTTTACACGGCTCGCACACAAGAAATTAAGGGGGTGGGGGAAGGGACTAAGCCCAATTTAATAATGCTGTTCATAGAATTCATTCTTAAAATGCATAAAAGGATTTTTACATATGGAACAGTGTCCCTAAATACACATTGTACATACGGTATAATAAAAAACGGATCCAAATAAATTCAAAAAAGCACAATGGCAAATGGGATAATACCCCTATAGCCAAAATACATGTAGTATAAAAAAACCTAATCTCAAAGCAAGCCCAAACATGTTTTTGGGAAGATCCCCTTCTTCAGTGGAATAATTGCTTTTGTGGTAGGCAGTTGCCAACTTGTCAATAATGTTGCATATCAAATAAATCTCAATTTTATCAGGGGAAGCAAATCTATATATCCCCTTCGCAGCATTCGTTTTTCCTTTCCTTCATTCAATGCCATTTGGTTTGTGAGGAATCTGTAACTGTGACTTGGAGAAGGAGCGCATTGAATGAAGGAAAGGAAAAACTGGAATGCTGCGAAGGGGATATATAGATTTGTTTCCCCTGATAAAATTGAGAGTCATTTGATATGCAACATTATTGACAAGTTGGCACTTGCCTTCCACAAAAGCAAGTATCTTACTGTGTTTGGTCTTGCTTTGACTTCCCCACTCACCCCCACGCGTGGAGCAACCACCGTTTTTCCTGGTTGCTCCGTGCGTGTTGATGAGTGGAGTGTGTGGGGATGCATGTTAGGCGGGAGTACACATGCATCCCCACTCACTGTGCATGTCTGTGCCACATTCTTCACATGAGCCTCTCCCACTCATGAGTATACAGATTTCTGCGTTTTCATGAGTGGGAGAGGCCCATGTAAAAAGGGCCTTTGACATAAACCCTTCATGTGTCCTGTATTTGCCATGTTACGTTCTTCAGACACACAGCTGTTCCCAGAGCTAATCTGGTTCTACCTTCCACCCATTTCTATTTTATATGTGCAGCCTCCGAGTCTCCTGGATGCAATCCCAGCCTGCATCACGCCTCCATTAGTTAAGGCAAGATGGAGTTCCCATTGTATCTCTGCCTATCTGTAAAATGGTGGTTTTCAGGCACTGACTTTCCCACTGACACTCATTGAAAACTTTTGTTGGGGATTTCTCTATTAATTGGGGGGTCTATGTGAACATTGCTTGCTTAGAAAAAGGAAGCCCAATCTTGAGCAATTGCTGTTGACTTGGAGAATCTGAAAAAGTTCCTGTTTTAATAAAAAAAACAAGTTTAAAGTTTGGAAGGGAATCCTTGGGTAATTTCAGACGTGCTGGGCCTCCAGGCCCAATACGCTGAAACCTGGACCGGATCCGTTTCGGATCCCGGTCTGTGATCAGATCAGCCGTCCTTTAGATGTGCCGGCCTGATCACAGTGGGGAATTGGGGAGGGGGCAGGGCTGTGCGGCGCAACATGCGGCTACTCAGCCCCCTCCCCCCCGCACTTCCATGACTTCCTGCCCTCGGGGAGATGGGCGGGTGCAGCGGCCAATCAGCCCGCTGTGCCCGATCCCGTCCCGTAGTTGGGACCTGATTCCAGGATGGGGCTGGGTAACAATCGTTAACTGCGGCCATTCCCAGCCCCATCCCGGATCATGGCCAAACCAACCATGGTTCTGGAGGTGAGGCCGGCCTCACCTTCAGAACTGTGGTCAATTTGATCCTGGACAGGTGTTCACTGTAGTAAACATCTGGCCGGGAGCAAATAGACGTGCATGGAACCGCTGCCACCACACCGAATCCACTGTGGTTCACTGTGGTTAGCAGCGTTCCCGTCAGGTCTGAAAATACCCCTTATGTTGCGCATGCACATTGCCATGCTCTTGGTACTGTTGGATAAACATCGTGTCTCTTCTTTTTCATGCTCTTGGAACCATTGGATAAACATCGTGTCTGTTCTTTCACATCTTCTTGGTACCATTGGATAATCATCATGCCTGTTCTGTACATTTCACCTGATTATGCTAGCAAAGTTATTGAATTGAAAGTATTGGGAAAATCTTATGCAGCACATTCATGTTGAATTCGGTTGAGCCGTCTGGCGTGCACCGCAGGGTGGCATTTGCTCCCCTGCTGCAGCCGGCAGCGGCAGGCATCTTTCCCTCCTAACAAGGAAAAGCAGCAGTCGCATTGAAACTGACACGACTGTACAAAGATAGCTGCATTGAAATGGATGTGGCTGCACACAGCTAGTCACATTGAAATTGACATGTCTATGCGGTAGCACCTGTATTAGTTCTCCCTCTATTAGCCACCTCCCTCCTTTCTGCTTGCTGCTTGATTCCAGATGTTGTCTCCTATCTTCTGTTCTCTCCCAGAATGTCCGTCCCCCCCCATCTTCTTTCCCCTCCCAGTACAAGATAACAAACAAAGTGTGTATGTGAGTGAAGTAAAACCAGTTAGAAGTGATGACCAGAGAGACTGGTAAAGAGGTTCCAAGCTGGGCGCAGCCTCTGTTGTGCTCTCTTCAGCTCGAGCAAGCACTGCCCGGCTCTGCAGGCAGCAGCAGCTGGCAGAGTCACCTGCCCCCCACCGATTGCTGTAGTAAGGAGAATCCAAAGGCAGCACAGCTTCTACCTGCTTCCCCCACTGCCTCCCCATCTAAGAAGGTGGAGAGCCCAAGCCTGCTGAGAGCGACATGTAGATCTATGTGTCTGTCTGTCCTGTGTATGAAACGTCTTTGCACAGAGGTACAAGTGAAATGGTCTTCCTTTAATAATGTTGTTCAGGCAGCTTCATGCTGGGAGGGGAGCAGAATGGCTTTAGGTGCATGGAGTCCAATATCAATTGGGATCACACAGCTTTCTGTAGATGATGTGATCACCTCCACCTACCTCCTCCTTAGGAGCCTAATCCACAGTATGGGAACCCCTGCTTTAGATCATGTGGTGAAGGCATAAATGAAAGCTTTCCTCTGCAGCTGGGGACATATGACATTTTGTGACAGTCACTTTTGCTAACCAAAAGCCTTATTAAATTCCATAATAAAAAAACTTCTGGTTTGTAATGAAAGTTAAGGCTCTTGCAAATTCAATCATGCAATAAAAAGCATTGAAATTGAAAGTTAAGACTGCTGCCTTATGTGCCATGTAAACAGTAAAGACATTGTACAGTCTCACATATTGTGCTCACTTACAACTTACGCTCCATGCCCCCACATTTTGCCTTCATCTTTCAGCTCCTCTGCAGGTTGGGGGCAACAGGAGGGCATGCGCTGGCCCCTCACCCCCTCCTTTCCCTCTATCCTTTCATTTGGGTTGGGGAGAATGGGACAGCTAAGTAATGGATCCGAACTCTCTCTTTCAACCAGTAGTCCCCACTGCCCTCCCAGACAACTTAGCAGTTGTGGCTCCCACACCCCTTCTCTGTCTAACCTACTAGGTCCCCACCCTTTAACAGAGAAGGCAGGAGTCCTGGCTTCTAGCCCCTCCATCACACTCTAACCCAGTACGCTGCACTCCCTTCATAGGCAATTCAACAGTCCTGGTTTCCAGACTGATCTGTTCTTCCCTGCTCTCAACGTTGTAACAGACAACCCAGGAGTCCTGGGTCCAAGTTGCCCCTTCTAACCCCTAGCCCCCACCCCCCTCACAAAGAACTCCAAAGTCCTGGGAAATAATCTGTCTTGTCTGTTTCATATGGATTAGAGGTATGTGTGTGGAATGACAAAACAAACAAACAGGACAGGAAGTGGAATAACAGGGAGGGAGGGTATAGGGAGTCAAAGAAGAGGAAGTTGGCTATGGTAAGTGGCTACAATGATAGAAGTGCTCCCATCAGTCTTCTGAATTATTTATTTTACTCAGAAATGTTTAAATATTTCTAATTACTCTTGTCATTCCACCCACTGATTTCCACCTGCAAACTCTTTGTATTCTTTCCTGTACTTCCAACTGTTTCACTTACTTCATCTGGTGCATTCATCATTATTTCACACTCTGTTGTCTTTCCTCTGTATTCCCAAAGATGTAGCTGTGTTGCTGGTCACTTAATTTGATATTGCAATGTCAATAGCATTTATTTAGAAATTGTCATTGCTGTTGCCTCCATTCCTTCAAATTGGAGTGGTTGGAGCGACAGTGGCACCATTCGCGTGCTGAAGCCGACAGACTGCGACACAGAGCTAATTTGCGAGTCTATGCCATGGCTGTGCGGGCAGCAAAGAAGGGGTTCTTTGCTGCCCTCATAGTATCTGCAAAGTTTCGTCCAGCTGAGCTTTTCCAGGTGGAGAGGGGGCTGGTCAGTCCAGCCTCCCTTCGCCTGGAACTGGAATCTTCCAAGGCCCCCTGTGACATGTTCATTGATTGATTTGCGGATAAAATTACTCAGATTCACCATGACTTTGTCCAAGGTACTAGAGGGAAGGTATTCTCAAATTCCATATGAATTACGTTTATGCCCTTGTGACCTTCATCAGGTTGATGATTTGGAGCATTGTGTATTTAACTGTCTGTTTGCAAAGGATATAAGAAAACAAATGTTGATGCCTTCATTTAGAAAGAAAACTATACTGGTTAACCCAAAATAAATTATATTCTCTGTTTGCGAACCCTCAGGAACAGCTGATAAGAAAAGTGGCCAATTATGTTTATAAGCTTATGACTTTGAGACAAAAAAAGATAAAATGATTGATTATGTAGGGCTTGACTGGAGTATTTCATGGAAAATGTTATGTACTACCTACCTTGTATTTTGTACAAATCCAAAGCAAATTATTATATCTCCAGATTATTGTGTTTTTAATATATTGGAAAACTTTAGTTGCCCAAGTAACTAAAGAATTGTGCCAGGCAATGTATAGTAGGGGATAAGACCAGCTTAATATTGTTTTATGGCTAAAATCTGCCTGGGAATGGTTTCTGGCAGCCTGATGTCGATTACAGGAATCAGGTCATTGTAATTAGCATTAGCATTTATTGTTTATATATTGTTAGTTTATTTTAAATTTTCTAAAAAAATTCTGAACCTTTCTGTCTGTCTGAAGAATTTAATGTTTATGGTTGTTTATCTGTTATGTGACTATAAGATCTCTTGGAACTGGGATTGACTAAACAGCCTTTCTCCACATACCTCTGCATCCTCCTCCTGTTGGGTAGTTCTACCATTGACCGATAGGAGGCAGATGACTAATTTTCTTCTGCGCCTGCGTCACTGGAACTACCCAGCCGCTTCTCCAGACCGTCTTCTGCCTCGAGACCGGTAGGACACTCTTCGGATCCTCAGATCTACACACAAAAAAAGAAAGAAAAAGAAAGAAGGAAGGCCGGTATTAATAATAAGCAGCTTGGCGGGGCTTGAGGGGGCAAGCGATCCCGGACGCGGTCCTGGGTTTTCGCTTTTTAGGCCCAGAGTGAGATTGAAGCCCCAGCCAGCTTCCTTGCACGGCGCCGGGGAGCGGGGGACACCGCGCAGTTTCCCGCCTAGCGGACAGCGCCAGTTGGGTGATCCCCCCGCCTCAGAACGGGGTCAGCGAGGCTTGATCCCATTCACATTACAAAAAAGCTGAGATTAAAAGCTGAGATTAAAAACCTCAACGAAGATAGAATGAGCTCAGCTAATAAAGAGCCAGTTCCGCCCCCCCCTCCCCAGCTAGCGGGGCGGGAACGGCCGCTAATGAAGGAGGCCCTCCGGAGTCGCAGGCTCCCTCCTTAAACACTATAGCCCAAACCATGGGCGAGATCTTAGTTTCCTTGAGGGAACTAACCCGGACCAAACCGGGATCAAAGAGAAAAAGGAACCCTCCGGCCCACTCAGGCAGGGCCGGCGCGAAACTCCTCAGGGCGGGAAAGCCCAAGGCGCAGGCCACGAAACACAAGGCTCCACCAGGGGGAGCCAGGACCCAGTTACTACTCTCTCCTTAGGGCTCTGAGGAAGAGGAGCAGCCAGAGGGTTCCAGCCAGACCTTTCACAACAGAGACCTGTCAGTTTCAGACTCAGACTCATTAGAGTCTGAAACAGGGTCTGTTCTGGAAGAGGGGGAATGGACAGAAACTCCTGCAGACCTCAGAGATAGGGACAGACACTTTCCCAGTCAGGGCAGAGAGGAGCTTATGGGGCAGGATATAAAATCCCTCCAACTCAACCCCCCCCCCCCAAGGAGGCCTCCTCTGACTCACAGGAGGAGGAAACAAGAGAGTTGCTCCCCTCTCTACACAGCAGGGATCAGGGGCTGCCCTTAGACAAGGCCTTTGAAAGGTTGGTGCTAGAGGAGTGGAAGCACCTTGACAGATCTTTCAAGATGAACAAGGCACAGGACGTGCTTTATTCATTCTCTAGAAAAAAGGAACCCCTGTTTAAGAACCCAAAAATAGATGCAGCTGTGGCCTCTCTGGCTCGTCAAACTGTGTTCCCCACTGAGGGAGATTGCCACCCGAAGGACCCTACAGATAGGGGCGTGGACTCTGCTCTGAGGAGAGCTGTAGACTGCAACGCAGTGTCTCTCAAGGTTAACATCGTGGTCTCTTACGTATCCAGAGCACTCATGGCTTGGATGCAGGAGGCTCAGGACCCTGATATATCTGATAGGAAGGCTCAGAAACTATCTTCTCTCATTTGCTTGGCTTCCGCCTTTTTAGTGGATGCCACAACAGATGCCCTGGTCTGGTCAGCCAGATCTATGGCAAATGAAATAGCAGCCAGGCGTAGAGTATGGCTGCGTACCTGGCAGGGGGACTCCACAGCCAAGAACCTCCTCACGTCAGCCCCCTACAGGGGTACCAAGCTCTTTTCCCCAGATAAGGTACTGGAGGAAGCTAACCTGAAGGATAAGCCCAAGACCCTTCAACAGATCACTACAAAAAGGGGATTTTTTCGAGGCTATCCCTTCAGATTCAAGGGGTTCGGTGGCCCTCTAGACAGGCTCATTTTCAGGGCTCCAGATCTCACTCAGCCAACTTCTCCTTTCAAGGGAGGGGCTTCAGAGCAGGGAGATTTGACAGGCGTAGGTCATGGGGATTTGCTGCCAACCAATCCAAACAGGAGGCCTGACTATGCCTCTGGGGAGGTAGGGTGCAGGCTTCAACAATTCCAGGCAGCATGGCTCTTCTCCGTAACAGACTCTTGGGTCCTATCTTGTATCTCAAAGGGGTACGCGATAGATCTGGAGCGCACCCCAAGACAAAGATTCCTAGCCTCCCCAGTGCCAAAAGACATCGCAAAACACAGAGCCCTGGCAGGAGAAATCCAGAGATTGACAGAGATTCAGGCAGTGGAACAAGTCCCCATGCCAGAACGTTTCTCCGGCATTTATTCCATCCTGTTTCTAGTTGCCAAGAAACAGGGAAAATGGAGAGCGGTACTAGATCTCAAAGCCCTGAACAAATATGTGAAGAGAAAGAGATTCAAGATGGAGACTGCGGCGTCAATCTGCCAGAGCCTGCGAAAAGATGACTGGATGGCATCTCTGGACCTCAGAGAAACCTATCTGCACGTGCCAATCTGGGAGCCACACAAGAAATGGCTCAGGTTCTCATACAACGGGGAACACTGGCAGTTCAGAGCCCTGCCCTTTGGTCTGTCATCTGCTCCCAGAGTCTTCACGAAGATCTTAGTGCCCCTCATTGCCAATCTTTGCAGCAAGGAAATACATGTTTATGCTTACCTGGACGACCTGCTAATCAGGGCCAACTCCGCGTCCAGAGCTCAGACGCATCTGAAGGTCACGATCCAGTACTTGGAGCAACACGGCCTGCTGATAAACACCAGCAAGAGTCACCTTAACACCGAGCTGCAGTCTGGAGCATCTAGGGATATTGGTGGATACTGCCTTAGACCGCGCGTTCGTTCCCCCAGAACGGCGGGACAAGATCAGGTCGTTAATACACNCACATACCTCTGCATCCTCCTCCTGTTGGGTAGTTCTACCATTGACCGATAGGAGGCAGATGACTAATTTTCTTCTGCGCCTGCGTCACTGGAACTACCCAGCCGCTTCTCCAGACCGTCTTCTGCCTCGAGACCGGTAGGACACTCTTCGGATCCTCAGATCTACACACAAAAAAAGAAAGAAAAAGAAAGAAGGAAGGCCGGTATTAATAATAAGCAGCTTGGCGGGGCTTGAGGGGGCAAGCGATCCCGGACGCGGTCCTGGGTTTTCGCTTTTTAGGCCCAGAGTGAGATTGAAGCCCCAGCCAGCTTCCTTGCACGGCGCCGGGGAGCGGGGGACACCGCGCAGTTTCCCGCCTAGCGGACAGCGCCAGTTGGGTGATCCCCCCGCCTCAGAACGGGGTCAGCGAGGCTTGATCCCATTCACATTACAAAAAAGCTGAGATTAAAAGCTGAGATTAAAAACCTCAACGAAGATAGAATGAGCTCAGCTAATAAAGAGCCAGTTCCGCCCCCCCCTCCCCAGCTAGCGGGGCGGGAACGGCCGCTAATGAAGGAGGCCCTCCGGAGTCGCAGGCTCCCTCCTTAAACACTATAGCCCAAACCATGGGCGAGATCTTAGTTTCCTTGAGGGAACTAACCCGGACCAAACCGGGATCAAAGAGAAAAAGGAACCCTCCGGCCCACTCAGGCAGGGCCGGCGCGAAACTCCTCAGGGCGGGAAAGCCCAAGGCGCAGGCCACGAAACACAAGGCTCCACCAGGGGGAGCCAGGACCCAGTTACTACTCTCTCCTTAGGGCTCTGAGGAAGAGGAGCAGCCAGAGGGTTCCAGCCAGACCTTTCACAACAGAGACCTGTCAGTTTCAGACTCAGACTCATTAGAGTCTGAAACAGGGTCTGTTCTGGAAGAGGGGGAATGGACAGAAACTCCTGCAGACCTCAGAGATAGGGACAGACACTTTCCCAGTCAGGGCAGAGAGGAGCTTATGGGGCAGGATATAAAATCCCTCCAACTCAACCCCCCCCCCCCAAGGAGGCCTCCTCTGACTCACAGGAGGAGGAAACAAGAGAGTTGCTCCCCTCTCTACACAGCAGGGATCAGGGGCTGCCCTTAGACAAGGCCTTTGAAAGGTTGGTGCTAGAGGAGTGGAAGCACCTTGACAGATCTTTCAAGATGAACAAGGCACAGGACGTGCTTTATTCATTCTCTAGAAAAAAGGAACCCCTGTTTAAGAACCCAAAAATAGATGCAGCTGTGGCCTCTCTGGCTCGTCAAACTGTGTTCCCCACTGAGGGAGATTGCCACCCGAAGGACCCTACAGATAGGGGCGTGGACTCTGCTCTGAGGAGAGCTGTAGACTGCAACGCAGTGTCTCTCAAGGTTAACATCGTGGTCTCTTACGTATCCAGAGCACTCATGGCTTGGATGCAGGAGGCTCAGGACCCTGATATATCTGATAGGAAGGCTCAGAAACTATCTTCTCTCATTTGCTTGGCTTCCGCCTTTTTAGTGGATGCCACAACAGATGCCCTGGTCTGGTCAGCCAGATCTATGGCAAATGAAATAGCAGCCAGGCGTAGAGTATGGCTGCGTACCTGGCAGGGGGACTCCACAGCCAAGAACCTCCTCACGTCAGCCCCCTACAGGGGTACCAAGCTCTTTTCCCCAGATAAGGTACTGGAGGAAGCTAACCTGAAGGATAAGCCCAAGACCCTTCAACAGATCACTACAAAAAGGGGATTTTTTCGAGGCTATCCCTTCAGATTCAAGGGGTTCGGTGGCCCTCTAGACAGGCTCATTTTCAGGGCTCCAGATCTCACTCAGCCAACTTCTCCTTTCAAGGGAGGGGCTTCAGAGCAGGGAGATTTGACAGGCGTAGGTCATGGGGATTTGCTGCCAACCAATCCAAACAGGAGGCCTGACTATGCCTCTGGGGAGGTAGGGTGCAGGCTTCAACAATTCCAGGCAGCATGGCTCTTCTCCGTAACAGACTCTTGGGTCCTATCTTGTATCTCAAAGGGGTACGCGATAGATCTGGAGCGCACCCCAAGACAAAGATTCCTAGCCTCCCCAGTGCCAAAAGACATCGCAAAACACAGAGCCCTGGCAGGAGAAATCCAGAGATTGACAGAGATTCAGGCAGTGGAACAAGTCCCCATGCCAGAACGTTTCTCCGGCATTTATTCCATCCTGTTTCTAGTTGCCAAGAAACAGGGAAAATGGAGAGCGGTACTAGATCTCAAAGCCCTGAACAAATATGTGAAGAGAAAGAGATTCAAGATGGAGACTGCGGCGTCAATCTGCCAGAGCCTGCGAAAAGATGACTGGATGGCATCTCTGGACCTCAGAGAAACCTATCTGCACGTGCCAATCTGGGAGCCACACAAGAAATGGCTCAGGTTCTCATACAACGGGGAACACTGGCAGTTCAGAGCCCTGCCCTTTGGTCTGTCATCTGCTCCCAGAGTCTTCACGAAGATCTTAGTGCCCCTCATTGCCAATCTTTGCAGCAAGGAAATACATGTTTATGCTTACCTGGACGACCTGCTAATCAGGGCCAACTCCGCGTCCAGAGCTCAGACGCATCTGAAGGTCACGATCCAGTACTTGGAGCAACACGGCCTGCTGATAAACACCAGCAAGAGTCACCTTAACACCGAGCTGCAGTCTGGAGCATCTAGGGATATTGGTGGATACTGCCTTAGACCGCGCGTTCGTTCCCCCAGAACGGCGGGACAAGATCAGGTCGTTAATACACCAGCTGAAACTACAACGACGCATGAGGCTCAAGCAGCTAGCAAGATTATTGGGTCTCCTGATCTCCTGCATTGGACAGGTGACTTGGGGTCGTTTCCACCTTCGTCCCTTGCAGAGGCAGCTCAGGGGTTTTCAAATAGAGCTCACTCTAGGGCTCAACCCCTGGGTTCCCATCCCGCGAAGCCTAAAGGCCTCAATGTCCTGGTGGTTAAGGCCAGAAATGCTCCAGGAAGGCGTCCCCCTTACAGAACCAACAAGGACAGTAGTAACAATGGATGCCAGCCTCCAGGGATGGGGAGGACATTCAGGAACACACTCAGCCCAGGGAGTCTGGTCTCAGACGGATGCGAACAAGAAGATCAACCTTCTCGAATTGAAAGCCGTTCACCTCGCTCTCAAGCAGCTGGCCCTGACGTTTCCCTCTCAACACCTCCTGGTGTATACAGACAATGTCACGGCAAAGTCCTATCTCAACCACCGGGGGGGGGGAGGGTCAAGATCGCCGCAATTACACCGGGAAGCAGTGAACTTTTTGCATGGGCCCAGACACACGTAAATTCAATAAAGGCCCTACACATCAGAGGGCAGGACAATATCCAGGCCGACTGGCTGAGCCGCCAGACCTTGGAGCCACACGAGTGGATGTTGGACAGAGCTGTGTTCCAACAGGTGGTAGAGAGGTTTGGTCTACTGATAATAGACCTCTTTGCATCGAAGCACAACGCCCAGCTTCCCCGATTCTTCACACGAGTACGCTGCATCGACGCGGAGGGGCTAGATGCCCTAAACTGCCTCTGGCCCAGAGGTCTCCTGTACGCCTTCCCTCCTTTTCCCCTGATCCAGAGAACAATAAACAAGGCGGTCAGGGAGCAGGCATGTCTAATATTGATAGCACCATGGTGGCCCAAGAGGCCGTGGTTTTCCAAGCTGATAGAGCTCAGTCAGTCTCGGTACCACCGGCTGCCACTACTGCTGACACTGCTCTGCCAGGGCTCAGTCTACTCCTCAGACATCCAAGCGTTACAACTAACAGCATGGCGCTTGAACGCTCAGCGTTGAGCTCGAGGAGGTACTCAGAGGCGGTCCTATCCACTATCCAGCGCTCAAGACGAGCTGCCACCAGAAGAAGCTACAGTGCTACGTGGAGAACTTTCACTACCTGGTGTATCCAGCAGGACCAGGACCCTGTGAAGGCGGGGGTGTCTCAGGTGCTAGACTTCTTGCAACTGGGGCTAGATAAAGGCCTCAGGGCTAACACGCTAGCCAGACAGGCAGCGGCTATAGACTCCGTGCTCAGAGCCGTAACAAACAGAGTGATTTCCTCCCACAGGAATGTTAGGAGGTTTCTACGAGCAGACAGAATGATCTCGCCCCCAGTTGTGCATCGGGTCCCCTCTTGGGAACTCAACTTGGTGCTAGAGGCTCTGACCAGACCCCCCTTCGAGCCACTGAAAGAGCCAGTCGGCTCTCATTGTATTTTTTGACCCTGAAGGTCATCTTCCTGGTGGCAGTAACATCGGCAAGACGAGTTTCTGAGCTCGGAGCCCTATCCATGGAGGACAATTTTTGCATTTTCCAGAGAGATTCAGTCACCTTAAGATTAGATCAAGCCTTTTTGCCAAAAGTAAATTTGTGGTTCCATAGATCTCAGGAAGTAGTGTTACCCTCCTTTTGCCCCAATCCTATTCACCCCAGGGAAAAGATCTGGCATGCCCTGGACGTACGCCGGGCACTGAAAGTTTATTTAAATAGGGCCAAGAGTTTCAGGCAGTCTACAGCACTTTTTGTTAACATTAGAACAGGTTATATGGGAAGCAAGGCCACTAAGACCCTGATCTCCAAGTGGGTCAAGCAAGCAATTATAGAGGCATACAGGGCGAGGGGTAGGATTCCCCCCACTCCAGATGTGGGCCCACTCTGTATGTTCAGCAGCCACGTCCTATGCCTTTAAGGCAAGGGCCTCTTATGAAGAAATTTGCAGAGCCACCACCTGGGCCTCGATCCACACTTTCGTGAGGCATTACAAAATCTATGTGTTGCAGTTGGCTGAGGCTGCCTTCGGCAGAAGGGTGTTGCAGGTGGTACTGGATCCTCCAAGTGCTGCTGGCTCCCACCCTTAAGATTGTTGTCAGGAGGCTTGGGTACATCCCAACAGGAGGAGGATGCAGAGGTATGTGGAGAAAGGAGAATTGGTAACCTACCTTAGGTGAATTCCTTTCTCTCATACACTCTGCATACTCCTCCGACCCTCCCTGCCATGCAGCAGATTGAGTAACGGGGTGGTTTTTGGAGTTCAGTACCTAGGCAACTCTGTACATAGTTAGAACCGTTATTTATCTGGTTGATTGTCTAGTTTGGGGGAGGGGAGTTATTAACAGTTATTACTTCTAGTGTTTCACCGTCTGATGGACATGGTCTTGTCAGCTGTGGGACGAACTGGAGAAGCGGCTGGGTAGTTCCAGTGACGCAGGCGCAGAAGAAAATTAGTCATCTGCTTCCTATCGGTCAATGGTAGAACTACCCAACAGGAGGAGTATGCAGAGTGTATGAGAGAAAGGAATTCAACTAAGGTAGGTTACCAATTCTCCTTTTTCCAAGTGAAAATATGTAGCAGAGATTTTGTACTCTCTACTCTTCTATTCTTTTCATAAGGCAACATGTTTAAGGAACTTGGAAATTTAAACGTGTATACGCATTTTTGTCTATGTTTGTTTATGTTGGTAATTTAAATTTTAAATCATATGGCTATGGTGGAAGCTAATGCCATAAATAAAACATGATGATGACCATGACTTTGACGTTGCGCTTATTACAATAGGAGAACCAATAGCGGTTAGGGCCACCTGCTGTGAATTGGATCCGTGCCCATCCTGGTTGTTCAGGGCCTGCCGGGAGACGTTAGGGCGTTGCTGGCGGGGGTGATCAACATCTCCCTTTGGGAGAGCAGAGTGCCAGAGCGTTTGAAGGAGGCAGTGGTCCAGCCTCTGCTCAAGAAACCTTCACTTGATGTTGATTTGCTTGCCAGTTATCCCTTTCTAGGGAAGGTTATTGAATGGGTAGTGGGTCAGCAGCTCCGGGAGCATCTAGATAGCCTCAGCTTTCGCCCAAGGTATGGCACTGAGACTGTGCTGGTGGCCTTGGTCGATGACCTGAGCCGGGAAATGGACCAGGAACGTTTGATCTTACTAGTTCTATTAGATCTCTCGGCAGCTTTTGACATGGTTGATCATGAGCTGTTGGTGACTCGCCTGCAGGACCGGGCGGGATGGTTCTACAATAGTTCTGTTCCTACTTAGCCGGTAGGACCCAACGGGTGGTGCTGGGGGATAAGTCATCTTACCCCGTGACCTCTCGTGTGGTGTCCAGGAACATTCTATTCTGTTTCCGCTCTTGTTCAATGTGTACATACAGCCATTAGGCGAGGTCGTGAGGCAGTTCAGAGTGAGTTGTTATCAATATGCTGCTGACACTCAGCTGTGTACCTCTTATTTTCATCGGACCCAGGCCTGGCAGTCGCTGGCTTTCCCAGTATTTGATGGCTGTGGGGGACTGGATGAGGCAGAACCATCTGAAGCTGAATCCTGACTAGACTAAGGTAATGTTGGTGGGGAGAGTGACAGGTGTGACTTCCCCATCATTGATGGGGTTTGTCCCCCGCTTGTCTCCCAGGTGCAGAATCTAGAGGTGCTCCTGGATTCCCGGCTCCGCTTGGATATCCAGGAGGAGACAGTGGTGAAGGGGGCTTTCCGTCAGTTACATCTAGTTCAGCGGCTTCAGCCTTATGTCTTGGACTCCCTTGGCCATCATCATTCATGCTTTTGTTACCTCAAGACTGGACTACTGCAATGCGCTCTATGTGGGGCTACCCTTGGTGACGGTTCAGAGGCGGTGGCGGCTCAGCTCCTTACGGGGTCAGGTCTCCGGAAGCACATTACACCAGTGCTCCGATCTCTGCACTGGCTGCCTATCCTCTTCCAGGCCCGATTCAAGGTGTTGGTTCTCACCTTTAAAGCCCTACACAGCCTCGGCTCGACCTATCTGAATTTTATTGTTGTTGTTGTTTTGTTTTTATTGTTGTAAGCCCCCCCAAGCCGCCTGTGCTCAAAAAACCATCACTTGATGTTGACTCTCTTGCCAGCTACGGGCCAGTCTCTAGGGAAGGTTATTGAGCAGGTGGTGGCTCAGCAGCTGCAGGAACATCTGGACTGCATCAGTTTTCTGGATTCCTCGTAGTCCGGCTTTCTCCCGGGCTATGGCACTGAGACTGCGCTTGTGGCTTTGATTGATAATCTCTGCCATGAATTGGATCAGGGTCACTTGACCCTGCTGATTCTGTAAGATCTGTTGGCTGCCTTTGATACCATTGACCATGGGATGTTGGTGATGCGCTTGCGGAACCGAGCCGGGGTGGACGGGATTGTTCTTGAATGGTTCGTTCTTTCCTGGCCGGGAGAACTCAGCGGGTGGTGCTCGGGAATTGTTTTTCATCTCCCTGGGACCTCTTGTATGGAGTTCCACAAGGTTTCATTCATTCCCTTCTCCTGTTCAACATGTATATGCCCCCCGCCCCCGGGACCTCTCATGTGGAGTCCCGCAAGGTTCCATTCAGTCCCCTCTCCTTTTCAACGTGTATATGCCCCTCCGGGACCTCTCGTGTGGAGTCCCGCAAAGTTCTATTCTGTTCCCTCTCCTGTTCAATGTGTATATGTAGCCACTGGACGAGGTCATAAGTCGGTATGGTGTGCGATGACACCCAGTTCTACCTCTCCTTTTCATCTGACCCAGAACTGGCAGTCTCGGTGCTTACTCAGTGTCTGATGGCTCTGGGGGACTGGATGAGGGCGAGCCAACAAGTTGAATCCTGACAAGACGGAGGTGATGCTGGTGGATAAGGTGGTGGGTGTGGTGTTCCTGGTCATTTATGGGGTCTGTCCCCCACCGGTTCCCCAGGTTTGTAGTCTGGGAGTGCTCCTCTATTCTTAGCTCCGCCTGGATGTCCAGGTGGGGACTGTGGCGAGGAGCATGTTCCGCCATTTACATCTTGTGTGGTAGCTTCGGCCATATGTCTCTGAGTCCAGCTTGGCCACTATCATCTATGCTCTCATCACCTCAAGACTGGACTACTGCAACACGCTCTACATGGGGCTACCCATGGTGATGGTTCGGAGGTTGCAGCTGGTGCAGAATGTGGCAGCCCATCTCCTTACGGGCATGGGTTGCCGAGAGCACATTATACCAGCGCTCCATTCTCTGCACTGGGTGCCTATAATCTTCTGGGCCTGATTCAAGGTGTTGGTGCTTAACTATAAAGCCCTACATGGTCTCGCCCTACCTACCTGCGGGACAGCTCCCCATGCTCTGAATTGGCCCCTGCAGTCCGCCGGGGGCACCCTTCTCAAAGTTCCCCGAGTTCCTTGGGGACGCGACTATGGAGAGGACGTTCTTGGTGGTCGCACCTAAACTGTGAAACTCCCTTTCAGCAGAAGCCTGGGTGGTCCTGGACTTCTCTTCCTTTCGGCGAATGTGTAAGACTTGGTTGTTCCGTCAGGCTTTCAGTGAGGGAGATGGGTGAATGGTGGGGGGTGAGGGTTAAAGTGGTGGTGGTGGGGTTTGGGATTTTTCTTTGACATCCCCTGTATGGGTTGTTTTATGCTCTTGTTTTATTTGGATTGTTTATTTATTGTGTTTTATTCATATTTATATTTCTATTTAATTTAATTTTATGATTGTTAGTTGCCCTGAGCTGATTTGGCAGGAAGGGCAGGATATAAATTGTTAAATATTTTTTTTAAAAAACAAAAAAAAAACTATTGGTGGAAATAAGCAAGCTTTTGGGCCACACAGGGCCCTTCCTCAGGCATGTAGCATAGCCAGTCAGAAATGGCAACTTCAAGCTGGGAGGCTTCCTTTCAGGTACTTAAGACAGCATAGATTTATAGATCTAACAAACATAAGAATCAAAAACACACCACTCCCCTAACCCTCTTGCTCAAAGCAACTGGCCTGCCTTTTCTCAAGCACTTCGCTGCCACAGCTCCCATGCATCTGGATGGTTACCCATTTTATCCCAGTCTCTCTTCTCCCATTGGCTTCCCTTCACCTGACAGCAAAGGCATTTGAGACTCTGTGTCTTAGCTGCCAGGTGTCAGTACTTAGAGTCTCCAGAGTAAACACTGGAGGTGAGGGGAAAAAAGGGTAATAAACATAAAACATCGCCACACTAAATAAACAGGTGCTACCAAACACAGACAAATGGGAGTAATTTCTACTGTCCATTTGTATCCCATTCACTTTACACACACTCTCCATGTATGACACTCAGGTAAAATATATTCTGGGAGGAAGAGGAAAGGAGAAAAAGAAAGCAAGGAAAGGGGTTGTGTCACTGTGTTGTTGCAGACCTCAGCTAAGAATATTGGTTACATTTGTGTGTGCTGGTTTTGACCTAAAAAGCCTTAAATAGCCGTGGCCCCATATAAAAGGTTACCACCTTCATTGTTTCCCATTGTGACCTTTTGAGGTCAGCCAAGAGTACCTTCTTGTATGTACCATCTGTGTTTCAAGTTTGCACAACAAGGGTGCAGAGGTGTTTATAGGCGACTCGTGGGGGAGGGGGTCACGTGCTCCCCCATTTGCTCTCACCTGAGAGGTGTTCTTGGTGTCAGCCCAAAAATTCCAGAACTCCCTTCTCTTGCGAAATTCATCCAAGCCTGAGCTTACTAGTCTTTGAGAGGCAATGTAAGATTTTTCTATTTGGCCAGACATTTGGCAGGCAGGGATAGGGTTTGGGGAGATTTAGGATTATAGGAGATTTTAGTTGGTTTTACTTGTATACTTTTAAAAATATTTCTGTGTTTTGACCCCCCAACCCCCACGCACTAATGGGGTAGCACGAACAGGGTTATGCTCCTACTCCTCATACGCTTTTGAAAATCAATAATGGCCACAGCTTTCCTTGTTGCATTTAGAATGGCCCATTACTTGCTGTTCCTTTCTTGCCTTGGTCGCAACTGCTAACTGCTTCTCTGAACAGCACACCCTGCTGTATCTGCTCCAGGCAGTGTCGATGAATGGCAAACACCTTCTGAGAAACAGGGAGAGCATCGATCACCACTTGGAGGAGTTGTTATCAGCGCTATGGAGAGGGAGAACTGACTTGTCAGAGCTTTTGGGGAGAGGGTGAGACCAAATGGCCTCCTCTTTTGCAGTTCTTCTGGTGCCAATGGTTCCCAACGCTAGTATAACCTCCTCTATCCCCTCCCTTCTTACTTGCATGTTCATGTGAATGTGCTCTGGCAGTAAGAGGTAGCAGGCTTTGTTTTGTGGAAGCAAGTCCTAATTCTTCATTTCTCCATCCCCAACTATTCTCATCCCTGTCCACCTCTATCTGCCCTCTGCTGCCACAGCACCCAGTCCTCCAGCATGTATTCTGAGGCTGATACCACTATTAATGACAATGGGTGTTTTTAGACGGATGGACTGCCCGAGTGTTGGCCACTCCTAGGTGGTCTGTCCATCTAAAGGCACCCCACTAACTCTTGAAATGGAGCAGGCAGGCAGCCCCACCAGTGGAGCTCTGGAACAGAGCACCGCCAGCTGAGCAGGCCAGCTAAACCTAGGGCACCAACTCAAAGCGAAGCAGCAGTCTATCTGATGCATGGACCCACGCTGCTGCTCTGCTGCCAGCTGTCCATTGCCCTGGGCAACACCGTAGCATTGCAGATGCTCTAGTCCGCAACTCTATGGTGTGAGGAGGCACCACATGGGTGGACTGCAGGCCAGGGAACCCGCCAGGTCCATCTGATCCGGACCTAGGCAGTCTGGGATTGGACAGATGTGTGGGTGCACCCCCGGAGCAGCTCTGGGGGTGGGTAGCCCCGTGTCCATCTGAAGACACCCAATGGCTCTTTACAGTGACACCCTCACTTTACTTGGATGCAAACAAGAATACCAAAGTCTTGTACATAGCAGGGTAGGGCAATAATTGCAGCTCCATCTGGCAAAAGTACTCCTTTCCATTGTGTGTCTGAAATGCACGAGAATAGATATTTCTTTCTACAGAACCTGAAATACGCTAGTTTAAAAAATGTTAATATTTGCAAGATGTAAAAGAATATTCATCCCAACACGACAGAGTTTCAAAATGTATTTGAGGTTAAGGAATAATATATCTTTAAATTGTTTTAAAGTTGGAATTGATATTTTAAATTCTCTTATGACAGTGTAATTTTGACATCCGATAAAAACATGTTAATTCAAAAGCTGAGATCATTTGGAATAATGACAAATGGTAGCCCTGCTTAAATGTGCTTTGTAAACTTTCACTGTAAAGTTGAGATAAAAGCAGTTGCCCTGATTCTGTGCTCTGCTATAGCATAGCAACCTGTACAACCTGTACTTGCTCTGCCAGCCGCATATAGAGCTATAAATCTGATGCGACTGGACAGATGAGAATTCCCACGGTGTAACAGGGATTTGGGATGTCTTCAAATGATGGTGGTGATGTGCTTTTTTAGATTGTTGTTGATGATGTTGTTTTTTCTAAGCTATAGTTGTTTACTAACTTGGACTTAAATGATACAACATCAGACTTACGTAGGCAGGAGGGGTGGGGTATTAAATGTAATAAAATGAATAAGTAAATAAATTCTTAAAGTGGAAATTCAAAACCATAGAAATTTTCCAGTTTTGTTATTTTACGTAAAAAATTGTTGCATTGATTCGAGGCTCATTGACATAATCTTACATAAAATAGAAAAAATGAAAAATTCCAGAGGAAAACACCAAGCACAGGGCCCTAGGGAACATCAGATGTTACTTGTCATGGCTCTGAAACTTAACCTCCAGGGCTCACCAACTGTTTTCTACCTTGAAGGCTTTATTTAAACTAACTAAGGGCATGTTTACTTCTATAAAATCAGAACAATTAGCATAACAAAATGCCTGATTCACCATATTGAATGCTTGAAGAGCCAGTGCAAGTTGACCCACTGCTTACCCTTGTCTACTTGATTTCAAAAGTAAATGCACAAATCCAATTCATTAGACATGGAAGAAGATTTCCCTCCCGAAAAAGTTGCCATTTGGCACGTGAACCTGACTGGCATCTCCGAGAATACATGAGTAATTCATATTTTTGGTAATCAAACATGAAAGTTGCAGGTCTGAGGTATAATTTCTAAAATTACTCTTGAAACTAAATCAAGTGCAGAGGGATGAATGATTTAAAACAATTTGTTTTGTTTCAGCATTGGAAAATGTTCAGATATCTGTGATTGCCTGTAGCAGTTACTATATGATTCACAAGGTTCCTAATAATAATATAAGCTTGATTTTGAACTTGTGTCGTCAGTGTTCATGAATAAATACTGATGGCAGTCATAGGTTGCAATCCTCAAACCACTTACTCTGGTGTAGTCTCACTGAATCCATAGGGGCTACTCAGGAGTAAGTGATTTGAAGACTGTGACCCACAGCTATGCTATTGTGAAAACTGATGTGCTATGGCAATCAGACTGTCTGTGAGTAAAGAAAATTTTGTTTTAGAAATTATACAGGGGAGAAAAAAAAAGATGGCTATTAATAGTGTCACCGTCGTTAAAGTTTCTTGAGAGTCTTAAATAAGAAGTTGCATCAAGTATAAAGAGTAGAATAGAAACTACTGTATCTTGCAGAGTGGTCCTCTTGGGTAGGACTTGGAATGGAAAGTCTCACTGTCCATTCCCTGCTGTCCTGTGCAGGTCTGCCTCTGCTTCAGATTGCTCATGTAGCCTGGAACCAAATCAGTTACTGTCAGATTTTCAAAAATGTGTACTACAATTCCTGATTTAAGCACCAACATATTGCTGCATACTAGGGTTGCCACCTATGTATATTTTTCCAGGCCATTTATGAAAAATACATGTTGCAGGGCCTGTATTAGTGCCATGGGTGCCAATGCAGGCCCTGCAACAAGTATTTTTCCTAGGTGACCTGGAAAAATACACATAGGTGGCAACCCTACTGCATACTCAAAAGATCAAATCAGAACCTGAACCTTAAACTCCCTGTGCCTCAGTTTCCTCATCTGTAAAATCAACATAATACTTTGTAACAATGCTATGAAGTCTAACAGTACTATATAAGTGCTAGGTATTATGCTTGAATAACTGTCTTTCGGGGGGGGGGGGTTGTTAGCCAATATTAATTTTAATCCCAGAAATGTGAATCTGAATATACTCACAATCTCTGCATTCCGTATACGCAGAAGTGTCCCGTTGAGTATACTTTTTCTTTTGATACACAAGGAGGAAAAGTGATCTGTTTGGCTCCACACTGTAAAATTATCTTGAATAGTTTCATAGAAAATTTATGAAAACATTAATGAAGCTATTTATCCTATAGAAAATTATTGGCAGTAAGTTAGCATTGGTGGGCTTTCTTATAATATGTGTAAATTGACAGTTTACAAATTATATTTCTATTTTACTTTAGGATGTTAGTGAAGCAGTCTGGAAGTGATGAAATCCTAGCAGCTGAGGAGGTTTTGTTCTAATGAAAGGAAACCGTATAGCAATATTCTTTTCTCCCTTTTTTCCCGTTCCTCCCCCACCCCCAGTTTTTTTTCTTGGTATTGTGAGAACCAGACCTTTTGATGGAAGAAGCTTGAACATGCTTTTCCTGAAACCAGCCAATGGGTGTCTTTAGATGGACACCTGCTCTGCTCCTGCTTCTTCCCATCCCCAGGTGGCCTATCCGTGTAGAGGTGGGCCACCCTGGGGTGAGACTGAGCAGGCACTGCCTGCTTCAGGCCAGCTCTGCTTGTGCGGCTTTTTAACATCCTGGAGCACCAAATGTGGAGCACCAGTTGGAGGCGGAGCATTGGTCTGTCTTTTCACAGATGAGCCCCTGCAGCTTCCCTTCTGGCCAGGGTTTGCCCTGGCAACAGCCATAGAGCTGTAGGCTGCACCCTAGAGCAGCTGGCGATCTGCCCACAGCTCTATGGTGCAGGGGAGGGGGGCACCATGTAGGTGGACTGCGAGCCACTGCCTCTGTTTAAACCCACTGCTGCTGTAGCAGACCCAGGGGTGGCCACCCCAGGTCTGTCTAAAAACACACGACGACTCCAAGTTTGGGCAGAGACAGATATCTACCTTTGAGCAGTGGCTATCAAACCCCATTCAGTGCTCACTCCCCCAGTCAAGACTGGTGACTTTATTTGCTTCTCTCCTTGCACCCCCTTTGCCTGCTGAAAAACACTGGTCTCTCCCCCCCCCCCCCAAACTCCAAATACCATTCTTCTGCCTCATCTGTGAGGCCTTAATTGCATCACTGAATTTGTGTTCCAGAACAGAGCAAGCTTGAACCATTTTAGCACTCTCCTGAGCTCAGTTGATCCGTTGACTCCTGAGCTGAGTATGGTGGCAGCAGTAACAGGGGTGTTGGGTTGGAGGACACAGGAGACAGAGGTATAGGGCAAAGAGGGAAATGACAAACATATCTGTTTGAACCTGTGATGCACTGTAATTTTTAATACTCAAGTGGCATGTCCCCCACCCCACCCTTAAACTGGTGTGTGTACATTCGTGGTCAGGCAGGGCATCCAATATCACAGACAAGAGGAAGAGGATGCAGTCTAAAAAGTTTTGAGAATCACTGCTTTAAAGCAAACCTTTGTACAATTATTATACCTAGTGAACACCCCGTTTGGTGTGCTGCGTTCTTCTGGTATTGGATTGTTAGATTCTCCCTGCTGTTGTTAATTTTGTTGTTTTAGATCAAACACTGACTGCTTCCCTATGGTTGCGTTCATGGTTGCATACCAGTCTAAAATCATAAAATGACTGCCCTCCATTCCAAAAGCAGTTCTATTATACCTATTGGATCCCTCAACTACCAATGTCAGTCCTCTGTTGTATTTTATTAGTGTTTCACTCCATCTAGTTTTAAATGAACATCCGACTTTATACTGGTGGCACTGGTCACAGCCCAGAGAATGTTAAGAACATAAGTGCCTTACTGGGTAAGACCAAAGCTTCATCTAGCCCAGTGTCCTGTCTCCAACAGTGGCTAACTTCAGTTGTTTTAAAGAAGTACCCATCCAATTATAATAGAGTGATCCATTTCCTGCAATTCACTCCCAGCCTCCAACACTCCTTCCCTGACCAACTTCACAAGTAGTCATTTATGACCTTGTCCTCTAATAATTTATCCAATCCTTTTCTGAAACCAGTGATGCTATTCACAACATTCCCTGTTGCAATGACTTCCATAGATCAACTGTATGTTGGGTGCAAAAATATTTTCTGAACTTCATGTTATTGTCATGTAGCGTATTTTCATTAAAGCTATGGGAGAAATCCAGATTTCATTGCAGTTCATGACTAAACTCCCATTGATTTCAATAGTCAAGACTGGGTGTAGTTATAAGATAGACAGGCAGTGCAGCTGCACCAGGGCCCATGCTGGGCCCATCCTCCTTGGTACAGTTGCACCCTGTGCCACTGGGAGGTGGAGCTGGGGGCTCCATTCTGTCTTCTGTGTCAGGACTCATTACAACCTAGCTACACCCATGAATTGTGCCTTGTATGAACAATGAACAATCCCTGACACAGGCTGCATAGGTGTGATAGTAAGTAAAGTATTTTAGTTATTTAATTATAGAGCCCTTTCAGTGCACCAATCATTCCTAATAGTATTGGACTGAATTGTGATCATGATATGTATTGTATTCATATGGAGTCTGGTGAGATGTCACATCTACAATTCCTTCCCAGCATGGGCAGTTCTACAGATTGCAGCAAGACTAGAAGGAGAGTAGCTTCCCTGAGGCTACTCCTCCCTACTTTGTAGGTCAGTAGTGCCTTTATCTTCTCCACAATATGTGAATCAGCTCAGCTGATCTGATGTAGATCATGTCTCTAGAGCAAGAGGGAGCCAGAGATTATATTGTGTTTTGTTTTGTTTTGTACCAGGAGCAGATATTTGGTCTGCGCCTGGAACAAAACTATTATTTGATGCCTTTTGTTCAGGACTTGTAAAACTACAGTCTCACCTTGTAGGTATCACTTTTTCTTTTTCTTTTGTTTTTAGGAGAAGGACTAAAGGATAACACCGATTTGTTTTTACTGACAGAAATAGGAAAGGGGAACTGAGAGAGAAAAAGGAAAGAGGAGAAGGAAAATTCTATTCCCCCTCCCCCTTTCTAAGAAAAATTTTTCTTTCTTGACTTGGACTGTAGAGATCTCAAGGGATCATGAGAGAGGGAGCCTGCAGTATCATCACAGACTTACTTTGACTAGGCCTGTGTCAGTGTGTTCCAGTTGAATATGTTCACAGGACAGGATATTAAATTGCATGTGGAGCAGAAACAGAAATAGAAACAATATTTTGAAAGAAAGGCAGGGTGTCAAAGGACATCTTGACTCTGCACCTAAATTTGGAGGCAAGTCCCGGAACTCTGGATGTCAGACAAGTGAGAAACACATTTGTTTGCTCTGTTACCTGAGATGTTGATTGATAACGATACCCAATGACATCTGAAGATCTAAGTTCACTTTTCATGCACAGCATTTTAGGCTTTTTGCCCTTCAGCATTGATTCAGAGTCTGGCAGAAGCTTTAGAGAAAAAGAGAAATATACTTGATTAAAAAATTGTGTTAAATTATGATATTTCTGACTTAACTTCCATTGAGAACTCAATTAAAAAAAAGTTCTCAAGCCAGAAATAAATCAGGTAGATTTAGAGTAGTGGCAATTTTTATTATTGGTTGTGCATTTTTTAAAGGTCAAGAGTTGTCCTAAGAAAGGACAGAAAGCTTTTCATGTAAATCATTCCTGGAACATTCTCAAATAGTTTCTGCTAGATTCTTTTTTTTCTTAGTACTGTATGTGATGAAGCCTCTTTTTCCATCTAACAAATGCACACACAAGAAACAAGGAATGAAAGACATTTCTATTTAACAGGTTAAGATCTTCTTTGTTTTGATAGTATGTGTATGGTTTTCTGTCAAAATTGATTCCCTTTTGTCTGAAACTCATTGTTTACCCTTCAGCCATATAAAGACTATGGGGGTTAAATTATGGTTATATATCATAAGTAGCAGAACCATCACATGCTGCCCCTGGATATTCTCTAAATATTAAGCTGTTCAGAGTAAACTGCATGTTGGCAGACAGGTTTGGTTAAGTCTGGAATTCAATGACAGTGATGTGTGAACATTTCTTTCATATTATTAGGGGAGGAGCGGGATGAAAGTGGATTTTCTCTGTGACCTGAAGTTAAAACAGTCCTAGGTTTGGTGTGTGTTATTTTGTTTTTATTTGTTTGGGTTTTTTTTAAAGCATCCCTAGTATCTTATTATATAAAATACAAGATTGACATACAAAGAACAAGTTACCAAAACTAATTTGTAGGGGCTACCCTTCTCACCCAGGAACTGGAGATCAGTGATCTGAAACTGCATCCCATAATAACCTACTGTCTACACCAATTAACACTGTGGCCCCAAATGCCCCTAGAACCATTCTGCACACACAGATCACCACAGCTCTCTGATGAAATCAGACAACTGAAATGCAAAAACAGCAGGCTGGAGTGCTGATGGAGGAAGGCTTGCTTGGATTTTCACTGACTGCCACATGGCATAGGTCTTTGTAAATTCCTTATGCTACGTGATGACTGAGGACAAAATCATCCTCCTCCACAAGTATAGCATCCTTCAAATCCTGACTGAAAAAGCTGGGGATTTTTTGTGAGCTCCCTAGACAGACTGCTTTTCCCCACCCACAGACCCTCTTACTCCTTCTTACTTTGCTCAGAAGATTGAGAATCCCCAGTAGCCTCTTGTACCTTTTTTGCATTTCAGTTACACCTCCTGTCAAAACAAATAGCATATATGCACCATCCATGTTTTCAGTTCTTTTAGTCTTTCTAGTACTTTCAGTTTTTTAAGTACTATGGTGTAAAACCTAGAACTTTATCCCCACAGGCTTGTCTGTTAGCAGGAAATGTTCTGGACCATTTCAGAAAGAAATCGTGTAGTCCTTGCCTCTGACTAAGGAAGAACTCTAGCAATCACCTTGAAATACTATTAAAAAATCTTTCTGTCCTTAAAAAAACCCAGAAAACAAAAAAACTACAACAATTGGGCCCATTAAATAATTATTACCTATTTATTCCTGGACAAGAAGAAATTAATTTGGTCCACCAATATTTGGCCTCTCCTAGTCTGCTAGTACTATGTAGTCCACTTTTGACCTCATAAGGTGCTACAAGCTCACCAATGTGTCTTGACAAGAATTGTCTTAATTTTGTGAATATGAATATACTCTTTCCTTTCCCTCAAATCCCAAAGAATAATGATAGTTCTGTGTACCTCTGACATATGAGTTCTCACCACAAGCTGTGCAGACTCATTAGGGCATATCATGAGTTAGCAAAAGTTATCTTCTTAGAAATACATTGACAACATGCAAACTTGTATCTTATTGAGCACTACTGAAGTGGTCATGTAGATAAGAAATCAGAGACTGCTCAAAGAATAGTAGGTTCACAATGAAATCAGAATATTGTTAAAACTGAGGGTATTATTATTTGTATAGTGATTTCAGTGTTCAAAGTGCTTTACAACCCTTATCTAGTTCACCCTCACAACAATGCTACAAGGTAGATCATTTGTCGTTATTATTCCCATTTTACAGATGGTGAACTGAGGCTGAGAGATGGTAGGTGCAGCTGCACAAGTTGCGGAGAGCCCAATCCCCACGCGGCCCCTGTGGTGGGCAAGTGCAGCTGCCACACTGCGGGGCCATAGCAGGGAGCTGGGCAGATGGTCAGTCCTCACATGAGGAAGCTGGGCGTCTGGGCCACTGTTGGAGCTTCCGCCATGGCTGAGGCGGGCCAAGGCACTGGCCCCGTTAATTGGTGCTTGGCCCAAGCAAAATCCTGCTCCCGGCCGTGATGTGGCAGCACGCAACAGGCAACAGTGCCCTGTACTCAAAGCCCCGCAGTGGAGCAGAAGGGGCCCTGGCACACGGGCTTCCATGCTTTGGGCCTTTTTCTAAGGGCGCATCGCTTAGCAACTAGCTGCTCGCCCCACCCCACAGCGGAAGGAAAGTCACACAGTGCAATGCATGGTAGCCCTAGCCATCTCGTGTGGCTGCACCAGGTGACTTACCCAAGACCACCCAGTAAGTTTATGGCTAAGATGGGAATTGTCACCTGGTCTCCTCGGTTCAAATCCAGCCCTTTCCCATAAGTTTAAATTTAATCATAATTTATAGCCCGCTCCCTCCTGCCCAATGGCAGCATGGTGCCGCGTACAATCAAGAATAAAAACACAATATAAAAATACAAAAAATATAATAAAAACTATTAAAATATACAAACAGATGAGCTCAAATAACCCAATACCCCTCCACCCCCAAAAAGAAAACCTCTTTCTTTCTTTCTAGGGTGAGGTAGTACCCACTACCTGTCCCCCTCACCAAACATCCAGCGAAACAGCCAGGTCTTACATTGTCTACGGAAGGAGGGAAGATCTGGAGAAAGGTGCACTTCTATCAGGAGAGAGTTCCGCAGCCAAGGTTCGGCCACTGAGAATGCCCTCTCAAATGTGTCCCTCCTGGGACCTCCAAGAAGGTGCCCTCAGCTGACCATAGGGGCCCATCCAGGACACGAGGGTGAGGTGGTCTCACAGGTATGCATGGGGCCCAGTCTGAATAGGGCTTTAAAGGTCATAACCTGTTGGATTGTGCAACAGTCACAAGCAAAAGCCCATTGCAAGCCCTGAAAGCTTAATATGGGGCTTGTCCAGTAGGAGGAGGGTCAGGGGATGAAACAGGTTTTTTTCCTCCTTGTCTCCTCTCTTCTCCTCTCTCTGTCCTCTATCTTGTCCCATGCAGTCTGTACAGTATGGAAACATGTTTTCTGAGTTCTTAGTAAAGTTCTGTTTTGAAGAAACTTCTGCTGTGTGTTATTCAACAGAAAGCTAACTCTCCAATAGGTTATGGGCTCAGGATATCTTCAAAGCAATTTTGAAGACTAGAAGCAGCTCAGAAGGAGTGCAGACTGTGAAAGAAAACTCCCAGACAGAGAGGCCTACTGACTGTGAGTAAGAAGGCCTAAATTCCAGAAGGGGAAAGGGAGGGAAGAAAGTATGGCAAGCAGCTCAGAGCTCATATTTTCAGTAGGAAAGCTGAACAATGTAAACTACCAATTGTGGAAGTTTAAAGTGGAAATGCTGCTGTCTAAAGATGATCTATAGAAGGTGAGTACCATAAACGGACCAGCAGCAAATCATGAGGAATGGAATAAAAAGAACAGGTTAGCAAAGGCTACAATAAGTTTATTGGTAGAAGATGACCAGCTAATCCATATAAGAAGTGAGACCACAACAAGAGGCATATGGATTGCATTGCAAAAGTTGCATGAGAGAACTAGCCTGAATAGCAAACTATTTCTACTGAGGAAACTATACAAAATGAGCTTGGCAAAGAAAGTGAAATGCAGGAGCATATAAATGCCATGTTGAAAGTAGTGGCACATCTGCGCGGCATTGGAGAAGATATAAAGGACAGCCATGTGGTAGCCCTACTCCTCTGCAGCCTGCCTGAATCTTACAGTGCCCTCATCAATGCCCTGGAGACAAGGCCAGAGGCTGAACGAAGCTGGAATTTGTTAAAGGTAGACTTGCGGATGAATTCCAGTGCAGAAAGGAGAACCTGCAGAATGATCTAAAGCAGGGTAATGAGACTGCACTGAAAACCTCAGACAAAGCTCCTAAGAGGGAAACCAGTGTATGCTTCAGATGCAAAAAGGAGGAACATTTAAAGAAAGACTGCTATATATGGAAATCAGAACAGCAGAAACTGTCTCCACAAACACCTAAGCAGAGGGCTAAAGTCACCAACAGCAACACACTACAGTCGCTCAACAATGGAGTGGGTGCTTCAGAGCAACGCAAGAGAGTTCATCCCAAAATTAGCATGTAGACTCCGGGGCAATGAGCCACATGACTAGCGATAAAGGATTCTTCACAGGACTGGATCTGAGCAGTAAAGGAAAGGATCTACCTTGCAGATGGGAGAAGCATCAACGCGGAAGGAATTGGACAAGGATTCCTGTACTGCAACCAGTCACAGGGAGGCACACTGACCATACCCATGAAAGATGTGCTCTATGTGCCCAACTTAGAAGGGGGACTCCTGTCTGTGAGGCACCTGGCAGCGAGGGGATTCACAATCTGTTTCCAGAGAGACAAATGCACAATTCAAAGTGAGACAAAAATACTGACCAGAGCCACTGCAATGAGCACCTGTACCGTTTGAGCACAGCGAAAGAACCAGTGAAGCTCACTGTGCACAAGCCACACGATGACTGCATCCACCTGTGGCATAGATACATGGGACATAGACACCCAGACAGCATCAAGGAAATGCACAGACAGCAATTGACCAAAGACCTTAAGGTATCAGTGTGTCCCGTGATCATGAAATGCGACTGTTGAATCAAAGCCACGAGGGCTACGCTTCCTAAGAGTCAGAATAGAGCCACGAAACCGCTTGATCTTGTACACAGCGACGTATGTGGCCCAATGAAGGTTCCCATGCCAGGAGGCAACCGGTATATGGTAACTTTCATTGACGACTATTCAAGGTACACAATCACGTACGTCATGAAGAGTAAAGACGAAGTATTCGACAAACTTCAGGACTATGTGACCAGGTTGAGCAACAAGTTCCAGCGCAGACCAAAGACACTGCGGACTGACAATGTAGGTGAGTTCACAGGAAAGGAAGTAGAGGACTTCCTGGGACTCCATGGAATTGAGCACCAAAGACAGTGCCATATACACCCGAGCAGAATGGAACAGCTGAAAGGAAAAACAGACCGCTAACCGAAATGGTTAGATGCATGTTAACAGACTCTGGACTACCAGAAAGATACTGGGGTGAAGCAGCAGTTGCTGCTACCTACCTACAAAATTGGCTGTATTCTAGAACAGTGAGGAAAACTCCATACAAACTGTGGCATGGTCAAACTGTGGGCCACATCAGAGTATTTGGAAGTAAGACATACGTATATATCTTAGAGGAGAAACATACCAAGTTGCAAAACAGAGCAGTGGAAAGCAGCCTCGTAGGATACTGTGAGCATTCCAAAGGTTACAGGATCCTGGATCCATGCACAGACAGAATAGCCATTAGTAACAGTGTGACCTTTGTGGAAAACTCAAGCAAAAGTGTGATGACTCTCCAAGGTCTAGGCGAAGGAGAACAATCAACCACGGATGAAACCACTGAAAGGAAGCAATCCTCTGAACAAATAGTCGAAATTGGCACAAAGGTAACAGAAGTGCAGGAACAGACACAGCCGGCTGCTGATGCTGAGCCAAGGCAGTCGACGAGGTCTAACAAAGGCATTCCCCCCACTTGTCTGTCCTACAAAGTCAGCACCAGTAAATTGTCAGAGCCAGCATCCTGGGAGGACATCTCGCAGATGTCAGAAGGAATGGAGAAGCAGAAAAATGGGTAAGAGCAGCTGAAGAAGAAGTAAAGTCCATGCAGGACAACGCAACATGGACACTTGCTCCACTGCCCGCAGGGAGAAAGACTATAGGTTGTAAATGGACATTTAAAATAAAGTACAATGC